>CM054112.1:270988178-271292124 GCA_028673005.1 Tanypteryx hageni
TTGAGAATGTGCAGCGGCTCAAAATTGAAAATTTCTGTGAGATCAAGGAGCCAGACTCCAAAATAGGTTTTTGAGTTGTCTCCGTGTAATATAATGGCAATGGATGTGAATTTCTCATGTTTACGTACGTCAAAAAAGTATTAAAAAATCATTTTTTGAGGTCATTTCTTAAATAATTGCTTATTGCCATAATTGTATCATCAAATTCGGTACTTCTGATATATACTTGATAAAACATCAATATAGTGTATTCCCTTGACTTGTTCCTAAAATTCTTCATGATTATGAAGATCTTTGATAATGATTGGCAAGCGCAAAAGTAAACTAAAACGGAATACGAGTGAGATTACGATTCAGCGGCACCGCCACAGCTTCAGACACATAACTATAACATAGGTACCAACAGCAAAATAACATCAGAATAACAAATGACTAACGATAGCCAAAGTTTAAGTTGTCATGAATCTAATCTGACACAATCCCAAGCAAAAACCCATCCAAAGCGAACCCAACCCTGCACATCTCAACAGTAACATTAATAACTTTAAAACTTCCGATGTTAGCGTCACTGCAAAAGACTGGAATTGCGGCAAACCAATGTAAGAAACAATACAAGTGAACAAGTGAAATAGAAATAAACTTAATAAACGTATAAATAACAACAACTTGTCTTTAATTAGAGTGGAATGACTATCACTGAACAGAGAGTGACGTACAAATGAAGGTAAGTGAGAAAAATGCTGGGACCATAGTAAAGGACCATAGCATTTAGGAGTATTATTTTTAAAATTTTAGTCCTGAGATGCCAACTGTGCTACACCACCTTTTTGAACTTCATGTGCTTATGACAAAATTCTTTATAACCATTACTTGTGTTTCGTGCATATTACTTGCATTTTGCATTATGTGTTTACGAAGTTCATTTTAAACTTTAGATCCCTAGAAAAGGACATTATTATTATATTACATTTATAATGCTCATTATTACAAACGTGGTAACCATCGACTTAATTCTTTTGTAGATCAGTTTAAACTTCACTGCCAACAGCGCCATTTTCAATAAGAGTTGAAGTTGCTGGTATCTAGCGCCAAAATAGAAATTATGTGCTAATGGAAGAGCATCTTGGACATTTAGTTTTTCATAAATTTTACGAGTATGACATTGAAAATATTCGCTCTTCGCGTATGAAGTTGATGGCTTATGATCAAAATATTTAATGATATAATGCTATATCTTTGTATTTTAAATGTAATTTAAGGAAGTTGTTTGTTAGATTTTCATTGTTTATTACGAATTTTTAATGTAAATTTAAGAAATGCTAGCATCTTGTAACATAAAATTTTGACTTTTAGCTTCTGCGTCAGCCGTGTGCGCAGAGTTCAGTGACCTTGAAGCAAGCCTGTGCTGAATACTTTCTCTAGGAGTTCCGCGTCTACGTTCTTTCGTTCGTATTTTAGTCTCTTTATATTTTAAAAGTTATTTTGTCAATCATTTACATTCATATTGATCATATTAACCATCTCGAAAAAATATTTTCATCTTTTTTGAGCAGCGAACGGAAAAGCTTGAAATGCATATATGCGTCGTTAGCAGTCAAGGCACCGCTCTGCCCGCCCGCATATATGCGTCAATAGCAGCGAAAGGGCTATAAGAAATGTTTAACTTTATTATGCTAGGTTTTGATTTTCTGTTATGCATTTCTAACATAATTAGTAAAAGAAATGGAACCACTTATTAATGCTAGTGTTTTTTGTGGCTTGGAAATGTTTGTTGCAGAAACCAGGAAAACATTTGTGCATGATGTACTCAACATTCCATTTCAGTAGTTCAATTTAAATTTTAAACCATTTCCTTAGAATAAACAAAAGATCGAAAATCGCAAGCAAAATTGTGTTGGAGGTAATCTGTACAAGTGCAGAAGGAAGTGTAACTGCTTTGTTATGATGGGGTTTCATTTGATATTATGCGTTTTGAACGTAATTAAAAGTATTTCTTTTTACTTTGTAATGCTGTTTTTCATTTGCGATTACGTTTTATTTTATTTTCTGTTAATCTGCATTATTTATGATAAAAAAGTGAATTTTTTAGGTTGACTGGGAACCACTCTCTTGTAATAACATGGCATCTTATAGGAAAATAGGACTTGCACTTCACGAACTTGCATTTCACGAATTTGCATTTCACATCAGTTTTCCGGAACCAATTATTCACCAAGTTCAAAAAGGTGGTGTACATCAAAAATGCACTAATAGAACATGCGCTAAAGGAGGCATACCTGTACCAAGATCTAAACTCTTAAATAAACCAACGCGATCTCCAGGGCAACAGCACTTCAGCCATGTGGAGCCTATATGTAATAGATAATAAATTTCACAAGTTCTAGCAGAATATTTATCATCTTCCATGAAATTAAGGAACTATCTGTTATTTCCAAATTCTCTGGCTTGTGTTCAAGTTTTCATATTTGAAGTTTCGTCTTCAGAATGCCCTGCATGAGCAATAAGAATAATCATCATTAAAACAATACCCTGTACACTACAATCACAGAAAAATTAGGATAGTGAAACCCTGATTTAGTGCCACCATATGTCCACCTCTGACAATGGTGCTAATGCGGGAGTGGTGCTAAATCGAGGTACTTCAACATTTTATTTGGCACCCTAATATAAAGTATGCAATGAAAGGGTTTAACCGCTAGGTTTAAATGCCGTCTGTAAGGTTCATCTACCGAATTTATTTTGGGATATTTAAATATTTTGGTTTTGCATTTCTAATTATTTGCATACCTTATGAGCCATTGATAAAAAATTTCAAATAATAAGCATTTTATAGTAAAAATATTAAAGAATTATATTATTTTGTTGTCTAGAGACAAGAAGGAATACGGAAACACGTATTGGTGCACAACAATGATATAAAACAAAGAAAATGCAGATAGAAACATATTTGGGGCTTATCTAGATTTGCACAGTGAATAAAGGTTGTGTACTTGAGGGAAAGAAAATTTGATTAAGTACTATATTTGCACATTATATTGAAAAAAAGAGCAATGCAGTAAAGGATGTTACATTACAGTTAGAAATATAATTCAAACTCACTTCTGGGCAAAATATTTTTCTAATTTTGTCTGAGTTTTCTTTTGTCATTAATTTTACAAATGGAAATGTCCAAGGCTAAAACATTCTTCATATTTGTTATCTGAGTTCTCTTTAAGAAATCGACAAATTTTGTGAAGACATATTTCAGCCTCCTTAGCAGTCACTGTTTCACAAACTGTTGTTTCATCTTCTTCACTTTCACTGTCAAATGAAGGCGTTAGTTCCACAATTTCCTTGGTTGTCATTTCTTCAAAAGCAGGTTATTCTTCATCAACTGCAAGAAATTCTTCTCAAGACAAAGGTGCGCTCGCATGGCAATCCACAACTCATGGATAGGATTTTCTTCTTCTAGTTTATCTAATTGAACTTTTTCGATTAGTTCCAGTGTGTGCCCAACAGTTGCTTATTGTTCTTGGTGAAACTTCACCCCATGACAGTTTGATCATGTACAATGCATCTTTCAAGGATAACTCAAGTGATCATTATTTCTGATGCTCTCTACTATCTTCTCACTTGATGTCGACTATAGTGTGCTTTAAAGCTCTTAATAATTCCTGCATCAAGAAGCTGTAGGTAGCCAGTGCAATTGGGTGGTAGAAACTCGAGTCTCACACTAATCAGGTCCAAGGTTATATAACAAGGTGCATTGTCTAGAAGCAAAGCATATTACGGTTCTTATTTTTGCTGAAAATTTGTAGCCACTCACAAAATTCAATTGTAGTTATCCATGCTTTACTATTGTGTATATAATTCACGTAAAGTGATGATTAGAAATTCTTAAATCACTGAGGCTTTGCTGCCCTTCCAATCACAGTCAAAATCTCTTTGTCACTCCCATCAGCATTTGTACAGATGCAAGGCTGATTCTGGCTTTTATTGTTTTACATCTTTTCACAGACCCACTTGAGATGGTGTTTTCTGGTTGCATTCTATAAAATAGAGTGGTCCCATTCATGTTATAAACATCTCTATGATCATATATTTATAAAATCTCAAAAATTCACTTTTGACCTTTTTCAATTGCTTCCTTGCCAACCTCAGCTGTTTCACAGTGTCTTTTTTGTTGCATTAGGTAATGACGCTGTTTAAAATGATGCAACCATCCACTGCTGTAAACTAAGTCTTTGATGGCCATTAATTTTGCATGCTCCTTAATTACTTCATCAGTTACTGTCTGTATCTTTTCCAAGGATACACAACATCGGACGCATACTGGAGAGGGATGACTAATGGAACAGAACTTCAAACAACCAGTGGCACTTGTATGTAGAAGTTCCTTTTTCCAATCACTATCAAAATTATTTTCTCCCTCTCGACATCCAAAGAGTTGAAAGTTTTCATCGAGGGAAATCTACCCTTTTGGCTCATGGAGGAAGATGGTACATAATATCTAACGATAGACAAAAGAGCACCGTTTGCATAGTAAATGGAGTGAATGACCGGATGCCCTCAAGGATTATCGGAATTGGGGTAGCATGCCTTTTGTCTTGTGCTAAAACCTTTAGACCTCTGGTCGCACAGCATGAGATAAGTGTGAGAAATGCATGGGAACATGAAAATGGTGGTTAAATGAGCGGTGGGGAAGTCTCTCGGTTCACTTTTTATATTTAAAAGATATGAAATAAGTTTCCAATGTAGATTTCTTGATGTTTTGAAAAATATCCGAGGCCTCCTAAATCGGTCCAATAAAAAGCGATGGCATTAATGCCTTAGTTTTCAGTTAAAGCTTGGTTTAGGTAGATATGGCATTAAATCGGATTCTTTTACAATGCAAAATCGTACATATGTGCATTCACAGACATGTCGTATGGCGGCTAACATGGGTGGCGCTTTACCGAGCGATTCTCTTTGTCATCATTATGTGGAAGTTCTGTTCGCAAGGATTCATTGGTGCTGCGTGGGGGTGGCACTATACAGAGGGGTGCCAAATCAGGGTTTGACTGTATCCGTGTTAAGATCATCCATGACTTTAGCACATATTTGGATTTAAAAATCGTGAAATAGGTATGACGCCATTATATTTAACAATTGAAAGGTTAAAATTTCTTCAAAAACTACGAAGCACAACATTAAATACTTTTCATGTTTTACCAAATTTTGTGTCAGTAGATATAATGACATCATCATAACTTTATGTTGTAGTTTAAAATCAATGGCAAAATAATATATAAATAAGACAATAATTTTCATTTTCCGCAAAATTAAGGCATCTATCCGGAATTTCAAAATTCTCTGTCAATCAGCTAACATCCAAGTTTTCAAATTTCCGGTTTCATGGATTAGATCACCGTTTCAGCAATAGCTATAATCATCATTAAGAAAATAGCCTATATGTCACACTAAAATTTATGTAAAAATTAGGATATTTTGTGTGTTACAATTATTGCAACATCATCCATGGCTTTTAGTATGTATCCAGATAAAAAAATTAATTTAACATTATCACATCATCATATGTACATGTCGTTGGATGAAATCAAATAGATTATAATGCAGTCTGAGCATTAAATCAATGCTGTTGAAGTATGGATAATCAATTCCCGTTGAAAGGCATTGGAGTTGTTGCTATGGTAGTTAATATTTTTCATCATTGAAAATTGAAAAACTTTCCATAATTTTATGATTAAAATCAAATTTTTATGCAAATTCAGCATGGATTTGAGTTCCGTCTTCAAGAAAAATAAACTTCATTCTTTCATCCACGGCATGGTGCATGTCTCGACTTTGTATCTTAATTGTAAATAATTTTAAAAAGCTATTTTATAAAGCCCTGCACAGTTTTCAATGCTTTTCTTATGGGTGTTTAAAATTGAAAATTGGGGTCAAAAATACCCCTTAAATATAACTTATTCTGGAATTTCAGAATTATATATATATTCACCATAGGTAGTCTGTCCGTAGACAGGTCCGTGATTATTCATGGTTAAATCTGGTTATCCATATACTCCTATTTTCCGCTGCCCTCTTCATATCTTGATAACTCACTCTCCCTTTGAAATCATCTGTCAGCTGAAATCTTTTCCTACCCTTTTCCATCTAGTTTTCCTTCTAACATGTCTTTAATCATACTCTCTCTCTCCTCAGGTAATGTCCAACCCAGTTTGCCTTCCTCTTTCTAATAGTCTGTATAATCATTTGCTTCTCTCCTACTCTTTGTAGCACTTAATCGTTTTTCATCTTAACCATCCATATTATCTTCAGCATTCTCCTCCAAGTCCACATTTCAAAGCTTTCCAAGTATTTTGTGTCATTTTTCCTTAGCGTCCATGTTTCTGCCCCATACAATGCTATACTCCATACATAGCATTTTATGAACTTCTTGAGGATATCTTCCATTATATTCCCCGTAAGTAGGCGTTTCCTTCTTCTGCTGCTTTTGCTTTTCCTATTCTAGTCCTGATCTCATCTGTACATTGTGCTTCTCTTGTTATGATGCTTCCAAGGTATTTATAGTCTGAAACTTGATCTCAAGGCTTTCCTTCAATACTTGGACCTTGGATATTTCTGTATTTATTTCCATACCATACTTTCTACCTGTTATCACTAGTCTATTTATCATTTTTTGTAGCTCCTCTTCCTTTCTTGCTACAAGTTCTTGATCATCTGCATATTTTACTGTTCTTATAATCCTTCCTCCAATTTTGAAATCTCTTGCGCATTCTAACGCTTCTTGCATTACACTTTCTCCATATATATTGAATAGGGTAGGCGATAGGCAGCAGCCTTGTCTTACTCCTCTACCGATATTTACTCCGCAGATATGCACATTCTCCAACCTGACCTTTACAACTTGATTCTCATATAGATTCCTGATCAGTCTCCTGTCTTTCCTGTCTACAACTATATCCTTTAATATCTTCACCAACATTACCCAATTTACTCTTTCAAAGGCCTTCTGCCAGTCTACGAAACATGCGCAGATATCTTGACTGTACTCTATTGCCCTTTCTGATATGATTCTAACTACTCCTATAGCATCTCTAGTTCCTCGTCCTTTTCTAAAACTGAATTGATCTTCTCCTAGTATTTCTTCTGCATTTTTCTCCAGCCTTTTATTAAGAATCCTTGTGATGATCTTCAAAGTGTGTGACAGAAGGCTTATCGTTCTGTAGTCTTTACACTTTATTACAATTGGCTTCTTCTTTAGAGGGAACATTGTTACTTCTAGGAAATCCCGAAGCCACTCTCCCGTGTCGTAAATTTTATTAATTAATTTCGTGATTGCTTTTAGTCTTTCTGATCCCATGACTTTAAGTACCTCAGCCGGTATTCCATCGCTGCCCGTGGCTTTCCCCTTCTTTAGAACCACTCCCTTTTTCTACTTCGCTCTCCATAATACTTGGTCCTAAGTTGTCATCATCTATGTTTTCCTCATCTTCCAGTTCTATTTTTGCTGATCCTGCCTGCTTGCTGTATAGTTCCTTAATGTATTCTTTATTCTTCCCATACCTGTGCTACATCCTTTGTTTCTGAGACTATCTTCCCATCCGTATTCATAATTCCTTTACCACAAATTCCATTAGACTTCTTATCTTCTAATTCCAGTGCCCTAGCGTACATCATATCGTACCGTCCTAACTTCTCCATTTGTTCTATTTCATCACATTTTCCTTTTATCCAATTTTATCTAGCTTTATCTGTTACCCTTCTCAACTCATTGTTTATACGCCTATAGTTGGCTCTACCTTCTTCACTCTTCACATTTTTCCATTTTCGTCTCTCATCCATTTTCTCCAGCATTTCCTTAGTGATCCATGGTTTTCTGATTTTCTTCTCTTGTTTTCCAATATCTTTATCCAAGGTACCCTTGATACTGATTATAATTTCTTCCCATTCTATATCAACGGTCTTCGGTTCGTTTTCCAACTTTCTTAAGTTATCTTCCAACTTCATGCTGACTAGATCCTGCCTTTCTTTCAGTTTTTCTAGGTCCCAAGTCTGTCTTTCTTTTCACGTGTTTCTTATTTGTTTGAGCTTTGTACTTACGTCAACTAATAAAAGGCTGTGATCTGAATTAATGTCTGCTCCTGGTAATGACTTGGCTGTCTTTATGCTGTTCCTAAATCTTTGTTTTAATAGGATGTAATCTATTTGGCATCTCATTCTTCCAGGGCATTTTCATGTGTATAACTTATATATATACAGTGGACACCACCTATTGTAATCACGAATAATGTTATTATTCATGTAATGTTATCACTTTTATGAAGTCCCGAACAAACGTATACTAATACATGGAAAAAACAATGGTTATTGTAATCACTGCTTCGGTTATTCTCATCGCTCAATGTTCCGCAAATGAGAGTCTGGCAAACATTACACAATGAGGGACTTTATCCATACCATATTCAGCAAGTTTGGGATCTTCAACCCGGGGATATGGCTAAGCGGTTGATATTCTGCCGTTGTTTAAATGCACACCCCCGCCTGAACTGTTACATCTTGTTCACGGACGAGGCACAGTTTACTCGTGATGGAATAAACAACACGAGAAACTACCATTTATGGGTTCGTGAAAATCCTCACTGAACAGTTGAAAGCTACTTCCAACTTTTTCAGTGAACGTGTGGTGTTTTCGATGCTGCAAGGCGCGTTAATAACGCTGCAGTTCTTTGTGCTGTCTCACGTTCCCTACTCAAACGGGCCAGATTGTGCATCCAAGCTGAAGACGGCCATTTTGAACAATTGTTGTAACAATGGATTAAGTATCAATGTAAACAAATGATTATTTAAATAGTTCATTTTTCAACAATTAACAATGTATACGAATAATTATATAAACAATGCATTTTTCAGCCATTAAGTTGTACAAATCAAAATATGAGATAATTTCAATTGCCCATAGCTCTGTAACAAATGAGAATCGGACCCATGTTCATATGACATTTTTTACTCAAAATCACTTGAGGAATAAGATCCCGAAGTTATGACATAAAGTCACTGGACACCCTGTATATATATATATATATATACACACACACACATACATATATATATATAATCATCAACCTTCCCACATCACCCTGTCATTCCCCGCCCAGTGTGTCACTTCCAGATACTCTTTCGCTGAAGAAGGGCATAGGCCTGATAAGCTTGCGTGTGTTTTTTTGTCTTTTTGTGTTCGTGTGTTTCACATGTCTCTTCGACACCCCCAGCAGCCTGCCAGCTTGGTCCTCAACTTGGTGTCTGCTGGGCTTCCCTCAACACCTTGTTGCCACCCTCATCACTACCTTTTCTTTTCCTTTAGTTAATATATATATATATATATAATTATATAGGAGGGAGAGAGAGAATAGAAAGAAGAGAGAGAGAATGGGAGGAAGGAAGGGGAAGAGAATGGGATGAAGGGAGAGACAATAGGGAAAAGGGAAAGAATAGGAAGAAGGGAGAGAGAATAGAAGGAAGAGAGAGAGAATGGGAGGAAGGAAGGGGGAGAGAATGGGAGGAAGGAAGGGGGAGAGAATGGGAGGAAGGTAGGGGGAGAGAATGGGAGGAAGGAAGGGGGAGAGAATGGGATGAAGGGAGAGACAATAAGGGGAAAGGAAAGAATAGGAAGAAGGGAGAGAGAATAGAAGGAAGAGAGAGAATGGAAGGAAGAGGAAGAGAATGGGATGAAGGGAGAGAAAATAAGAGGAAGGGAGACACAATAGGGGAAAGGGAAAGAATAGGAAGGAGAGAGAATAGAAGGAAGAGAGAGAGAGAATGGGAGGAAGGAAGGGAGAGAGAATGGGAAGAAGTAAGACAGAATGGGAGGAAGGAAGGGGAAGAGAATGGGAGGAAGGAAGGGGAGAGAATGGGAGGAAGGAAGTGGGAGAGAATGGGAGGAAGGGGGAGAGAATGGGAGGAAGGGAGAGAGAATAGGGGGAAGGGAAAGAATAAGAAGAAGGGAGAGAGAATAGAAGGAAGAGAGTGAATGGGGGGAAGGAAGGGAGAGATAATAGGAGGAAGAAAGAGAGAATGGGAGGAAGGAAGGGTGGGAGAATGGGATGAATGGAGAGAGAATGGGATGAAGGGAGAGAAAATAAGAGGAAGGGAGATAGATAGATAGTTGTCTTTATTCGGGCGAAATTTAGACCAGAAGGTCCATTCTTACATTTAACCCAATAGGGGAAAGGGAAAGAATTGGAAGAAGGGAGAGAGAATAGAAGTAAGAGAGAATGGGAGGAAGGAAGGGGAAGAGAATGGGAGGAAGGAAGGGGGAGAGAATGGGATGAAGGGGGAGAGAATGGGATGAAGGGGGAGAGAATGGGAGGAAGGGAGAGAGAATGGAATGGAGAGAGAGAATGGAAGGAAGAGAGGGTGAGAGAATGGCAGTGACAGACAGAAAAACGACTTTATTTAGGGAGAGCAAAAGTGAATGGGAGGGGGAGAAAAAAGGGTGGAAAATGTCTTTATTTGTTGTAAGGCATTGACTATTTGACTTCTTTTTCTCTTTGCTCTTCATTTGTTATTGCTTCTATCACTTTTGTTCGGCTTCATGGTTTTATCTTTGTTCTTATGTGATTGTTCCTCATTTTCCCACTCTCTCCCAATTTTTGATTCTTTTTTCTGTTCGTTCTTCATTTATTATAATATTTTTTTGACGTTTTTCAAAATATTCTGCAGTAAGAAAAGAAAGGAAGAAAATTGCATAAAATGAAACATTTAGGATGTTTATATTCTAGTAAATATGTTAAATTAACAAAAGACTTGAACAAAGAAAAAAGAAGGGTGAAAGAAAAATATCTTATATTTTAGATAAAAGTAACGATAGTGAATTCTATAAATATCTTAGAAGACGTAGGTAAAACAGAGAAATCAGCTACAATAAAAAATGCAGATGGTGACATAATCATAGGAGATGAAGAGAAAGCAAATGAGTTCAATAGGTGGTATGCTAGCATGTTTAGGAAAACCAAAAATGTTGATACTTTAGTGCAGTGTTACTAAGGATAGAGCATCGGAAACAGAGGCAAATAAATACACTGGATTGACACAAGAGCCATAACACATTAACATTCAGGATGCGGAAATTTTTAAAAAAGTGGCGAGGTTAAAAGATCGCAAATCTAGGGGATCAGATGATATCGCGGGAGTGGCATTAAAGTTGGGTTCTAGGGAAATAGTACCATATCTGCGATTATTATTTACTGTGACTTTAAATAATGATAGTATACCAGCGGACTGGAAGAAAGCGATAGTAATACCTATTTATAAGGGAGGGAACAAAACCAACGTTGAAAGTTACAGGCTTGTTAGTCTAACACCAGCAGTTTGCAAGCTGATGGAAAAAATAATAGCTGACTACTCGCGCAACTTTTGGGAAGTCAATAATTGGCTATGTAAAAATCAGCATAGGTTTAGAAAAGACTACTCTTGTGATACTCAGTTACTAGGACTCGTTCAGGATATTGCAGACACAATTGATCAAGGGGAAGAGGTGGATGGGATTGTAATAGATTTTGCAAAAGCATTTGATACTGTCTCTCATGACATTCTTCTAGCTAAATTATGTAAGTTAGGCATAGATAAGAGAATAATCTCATGGATTAAAAATTTCCTTATTGGTAGGTATCCGAGGGTTAGAATAGGTACAAGCTTGTCAGATTTTGTGAATATCACATCAGGGGTGCCCCAAGGAAGCGTTTTAGGTCTGTTACTATTTCTTACTTATGTTAACAACCTTCTGAATAACATTAATTCAAGGATTCGTCTATTTGCAGATGATTATAGGCAAATAAAAAGTGAGGAAGACCAGGAAATTTTAAAAGAGGATATCGAAAAGTTAGAAGCTTGGATTAGGATAAACAAAATGAGTGTAAATATTAACAAAAGCAAACACATTACGTTCTCAAACAAAAGACTAATATATGAGCGCAGATACAACCTACACAGCAAAATGGTACCAAAATATGACTGCTGCAAGTATTTATGTGTCCACGTAGCAAAAGATCTAGGATGGGATAGGCATATTGACAGTATTATAGGAAAAGCATATAAAAACCTACATTATGTTATGCATAATTTTAAAGGAAGTAGTAGGGCTGCGAAGGAATAGGCGTACAAAACTATAGTCAGACCCATATTAGAATACGCGACGAATGTATGGGATCCGCATGGGATAGGTCATAAAAAGGAAAATAGAGAAAGTTCAGAGGAAAGCTGCAAGATATGTACTAGGTAGGTTTAAAAAGGAAGACAGCATAACAGAAATGTTGAAAATTCTGGATTGGGAATCGTTAGAAAATAGGAGACGAATTAACAGATTAGGGGGACTGTACCAGGCATACAGCAATAATGAAGCATGGGAAGACTTAAGAAGTAGAATGCAGGTGCCGAGTTTTTAGGAAAAAATAGCCATGAATTTAAAATTAAACTTAGGCCGCAGAAAACAAATACAGCAAAGTATTTGTTTCTAAACAGGGAAATCAGCAAGTGGAACAAGTGACCTGAAGTGCTCTTCAAGCCCTTACCTAAGGACGTGGAACATTTTAAATATAGAGTTAGTTCATATATGCATGGTAAAAATAAGACGAACTGTGAGGAGGAATATTAGTAACATCCATATCTATGTAACTGTGCCTAAGTGCAGGAAAAGTAGGGGATTGCTTGGAAGGGGACTTTGTGGGCCCTGTGACCGCTATGGTAGCCGTGAAGGCCTTCCATGAACCCACGAAAATCCGCACTCTAGGCACTGATTGTAATTAGTTTGAAATTGTATATTGTTAAATATTTTTAATATTTCTAATATAATTTACGAGAACTTTATTTGTAAAATTGGAATTTTAGAATTATATACTATGTTTTCCTTGCCACCTGGCCGGCTGGCCAAATTGCAATGTTTTTTAAATAAATAAATACCGTGGGGTCTCTACTAGTACATACTAATATATTTGCTTTGAAATCAGAAAATTATTTCTCCTTATATTGTGGCAACCCTACTTTTTAGATCCATTTTAAACTTATTTATTTCGTTTTGTCATTATATACTCTCCCTACAAATGAAAATTTCTTTGAAATCCATTCAGCCAATACCTTCAAAATTAATAGTTACAGACAAATTCTAACCTTGATATTGTGGTAGCCTTGTTAATCAACCCGGTTAGAATATAATAATTTTATTTATTTATATAAAGATTATATACATCATATTTGGTTAAAATTGATCCTGTCAGTTCTCTAGAATTACATGTAAAAGAAATATTATTTAACTTTTTATTGTGGTAGCCCTGCTTATTAGCTCGGCTTTAAATATCTTGATTTCATTATGGTATGTTGTATAAATCTTATATACAAAATTTAATTGAATTCCGTTTGGCCAATCCCTTCCAACTCCATAATTAGTGAAAATTTAATCTGTAATCGTGGCACCCGTTTGGCTGATTCAGTTTAAATATGCTATTATAGTTTTCTATATATGTGTACATTATAAATATTATAATTTGGTTCAAATTGATGCAAACATTTCAACAAAAATATGTGTAATTGTGGCGAAGGCTTTGCCAGTGTTTGGTTACTGGATACATGGCTTTCGGTGATCCACCGCGTCTGGTGACTTGTGATGACAACAGTTTCGTTTCCGTTCCAGGAAACATCTTTCCTGCAATGGAAATGAAACTGTTGTCATCACAAGTCACCAGACTCGGTGGATCACCGAAAGCCATGTATCCAACAAATGTGTGTAAAAAGAAAATTTTTTATTTCTTGTGTTGTGGCAGCCCTGCTTTCTATATCTATGCTAAACATCTTAATTTTGTTTTTTTTATGTTAGACGCCTCCTTCCTACAAAACTTCATTGAAATCGGTTCTGCCATTTCCTTCCAAATTCATAATTACCAAAAAGTTTAACTTTGTAATTGTGGCACCCCTGCTGAGTCGTTCCAGTCCAAATATGCCACTTTGGTTATTAATTTATAGAATATTATATATACCAAATTTGGTTGAAATCGGTTAAGCCAATTCTTCCCTGAAATGTACGGACGGACGGGCATCACGAAGATAATAGTGCTTTTCAGCAATGACTAAAAATTGAAAAAAATTACAATTTTCTGTTTAAATATACGTAAACACATATACACTGTACATGTTAAATACATTATTATTAATAACACTACAAAAGCATGGTTTTCACTAATATTCAAATTAACGTAACATAACCCCTCAACATCGTCATACGTACAGGGCGCTGACCCTTTAACCAATTAGGAACTGAATTAAATGGCAGAAAATGGCCAATTTTTTACCTTTTTGAAAAAAGAACGTTTGGAAAAAAACTTTAACTCCGATCTGCTCTAAATTTTTCCTGTATTATGATAAGAGTCCACAGTAAATATTTAAAAACTTACGTAGGCTTCTAGTTTGTTCAATGTTGGAGATTCATGTGGTATTATTTGAAGCAAGGGTCAATGCACAACCTTTTCTGCAAATGGAACACACAAAAATTGTCCTCTTCCTTATTCCTTTTCCCCTACATACGACACATTCCTATACAATATTTTTCTTATTTATTTCCACTTGATCGAGATAATGGCACTCTAAAATTGAGTATATAGTAGACACATTTGTCCAGTGTCCTCGTGCTTTTCTGTTACTGTAGTCATCAATAAGGTCTCTGATTATACCCAAATAGAATTTTTTAGAGGAAAAACTGACTTATTAGTAGCTTGTTTGTAGTAGGCTTGGTAATATTCGAAAATTATTTTTTTTAAATTGACGATTAAGATTGACGTTTATTTTCTCCGAGAGATTTTCGACAAATATTAATGCTTCAAATTGCTACTTGATAGAATTCGACGTTTATTTTTTTGAAAATCAACAATTATTTTCCCAAGAGATTTTCAACGAATATCGATGCTTAGAATTACAACTTAAATATGGGGCTGGTAGTTTTTGGCCATTCAATTCGATGATTTAAATTATGCTTATGGAAAAGGAAAGGTAAGTGGGATAAATGGATGGCAACAAGATGTTGGCATAAGAAAGCCTAGTGAGCACTCACTAATAAGATGACTTCAGGCTGGTGAGCTGCTGGGGGTGTCAGAGTGAAACACACAAAACAAACACAAAAAAACAGAAGCTTTTGGGGGCAATCCCTTCATCGGCACACGAGAGAGACAACTCAATAAATAGATATACACACACACATTCATATAAGAATAATTTCACTTGAAAGTTTACCTCTTTAAGTAACAAGAAATAGCTAGTGCATAAAAAATTTTACTGTGCAAACACAAAACGATATTTCTCGTTTCTGTATTTTCACTCCTTTTCTTAGAAATTTCACCAAATGTGATTATTTCGGCAACCAACCTATACGCAAAAAATATATTAATAGTTAATTCACGCCTTTTACTAACTGAATCTTGATGATTAAACCAAATTAACACCTTGCATATTTGTCATGAGAATATTATTGTTGATTTACCACACTGAAACTTAGTATATTTTTAATCTCAAATATCATAAGCTTGTATTTCCAAATCTAGATATTTTGATTTCGTATAATTCTTATCGCATCAATGACAAATATATTATAACGCAAATGTAGATAGTAAATTATGATTTACCTCTTTAAATTGTATAATGAAAACTAGAAAACGATTAATTTATGAAATTCATAAAATATGTTGCTTTTGCAGAGAAACATTCTAAAAAAAATAATTTGTGAGTTCAATTTAAAGGCTTTTAGACATTCGTTGATGCCAATTAAGGAAAAAACATTAACGATATAATTATCACAATAATATTTTAGACATCAAAAAAGAACTATCTAATACTTTGTATCATTTGATATATATCATCACTGCACTACATATTCTGTTTATTTGACATAAAATATATAGTGAGAAAAATTAGACTTTATTATTGAGAGCTCGATCAACAGTCTTACCTCAAATCCTGATTAAAATGTGTTTTTCCAATCAGCAAAATATTTTACAACAAATAGCAAATAAATATTAATATTTAATCCATCTTCAATTTTTAGTAATGATCAATAATTTATGTGCACCTTTTTTAAACCATTATATATAAATTGAAATTTACAAACCTGTAGCAAAAGACAAAGGAGTCAAAAGCACAAGAGAGGAATGATCCCTCATGGATAACTTTAAGAAAAAGACTGCCAAAAGATTGAGTTGTGCATAAGGTGAATGGGTGAAAGTGCATACAACAAAGGTCATTTATAGGAAAAATCCTAGAAAGGATTGAGAAACATTTGTTTCTGGAATACACTCCATGGGGTAGACGCATGGAAGGGGTAGCAAAACTGTCTTCAAATGACCACCAAAATTTCTTTCTTCTGAACCTTGTTTAACAGGGGTTGAGGCATTCTCAGCAGGGCATATGATTGATCTTATCTGTATAGAAAGTCTCGTGGAATATCCCACCATTAGGTCTGCAAATATAATCTCAAAAACCTCAAAAGGACTAAGAAACACGTGTTTTCAAAACTACCCTAGGGCCATGCGATTACCTGATTGTCCAGAGTAGATGCGTGAGCTTTTCAAAAAGACGCATATCTGAGTGTAAGAAAATACCCTTCTTTCAGTCCCACTGTTAATGCAAGCCCAAAAAAAGGAACGAAATTGTAGGTAGAAAATAATACTGCAAAAGAAAGTAAATGAAACGACTTAAATATTATAATTCAGAGTAGGTTTTTGGACGTATACCTATCCATCTTGTTGGAAAATTGATGCTTATCGACGACTATTCATTTTTGTCGATTTTGAAATTTAAAAAATCGACGTTTTTTTATTTAAATTGAATCCTACCAAGCTTAGATACAAGAATGTAATATATCCTAGGTAGTACATCAACTATCAGTCTATGTCACCACTATTTTGAAGAAATACCCAAGCTGTAGTAGCTACATAGCTGGTCGTTTCTATCCAATCCTCCCATGAATTCATTGTATACCCTTACAATCTTGGAACAATACATTTCCACCTTTGACCTATCCTTCTGCATCATTTTACATACTGCATTGGGTATATAGGTGAGTCCTAGTCCACTGACAAAAGGAAGATACATAAGTGTGTCGGAGGTGAGCCACTCGCAGTCTCCTTTGTTTCTTTCTTTCCAGCCAATTGTGCTTGCTACCAATTCTTTGGGATGGTCTGTGCGGTTAGTGTTTGCAGTCCCTATGGCTCTCAGACCTTTCTTGGAGAGTTTGGTAAATAGATTTGGCCACGTAAAAAATATATCGCAAGTTACGGTAGAACCTGACCCAAAGAGAGGCTCTGCGAGAAACATCACGACATTTCCACCCAAACCCATATTATTATTTTTAACTGTCCCCTTCTCTGTTAAGAATTCTAAGTAAAAACATATCCCGATGTTCAATCTGCTTTTCCCCACCACTTGAATCCCCTTGTGAAGAAATAAATCTTAACCGAGATCCTCACCCATTTTTCTTTTGGTCGCCATTGTCAAATATAAAAAGGGTAAAGTTAAAAAAATGTAAAACAGAAACTGCTTACGAAAAAAACATGTAACTGCAGAGAACAGAGCTTCAAACTCTCTGTATACTGCTGGAAAAAAAGATAGAAGCAGCAAATACCATGCCATCACACTAGAGGGCAGAAGAGGACAATACCCTAGCACCAATATATCGGTGCTCTGTCCTGAATGGGTTAAATGTCACATGCAGTCGTCATACGTGCTCTGCACCGACCCTGTATGTTTGGCTTAATTTTCCTTTTGCCTGATCAAAAATCACATTACCTGTTTTTTATCTTATATTACCCTAATCATCATAGGCGAACTTTTAGGTAGGTTGGTTATAGCCTATTGGGAAGCAAATATCTCTGCCACTGTTAGAGCTATTTTATATATTGTAAAGATGCGGAAATCTCCTGTTCTTTAACAGTACTAAATTCAACCAGAAATGTTAAGTACTTTGTTTTTAAGGGGGGTTTTCCGACACCCCTGCCCTCCATAAGAAAAGCATTAGAATCGGTTTCAGGCATTATAAAATTGCATTTTAAAATTAGTTAGAATCAAGATACGAAGTCGGGACCTAAATGGTTGTGTTCGAAAAAGAAAGAAGTTCATTTTGGTTATCATGAAAATTCAATTATGTTCCGAATTTCCCGGAAAATCCATTTTTAATACGAAAAAACACGACTTTTAAACCATGAGAATTGCCAGTTACCATGGCCACCTAATTTGAGCGAGTGGTAATATTGGGTGTATACTCCCAAGCCCCTTATGTCATTTTGTTTATTTACTTGGATTTGGAAGTTCTGAAGAATAAGTGAACCTTTCCCCTTTGAATTAAAGAACCATTTTATTCGTTATTGTAGCATCGTTTAAAAAATTAATTTAAAAAAAATTTCTTTAAGCCAAGCAAAAAACATTTTAAACAGTATAAGATTAAAATAGAGCCCCTTGACGATATTATGTCATTATGTTTGTTTACATTTGTCTTTATGTTGAGCCTGATTGAAGCTGTTTATTCTGTAATATTTATAAAGAAAGAAGTTTAAAAGAACTTAGAAAGGTCAGTTATTTTTATTTATCACATCACTTGGAAAATTAAAAAATTAAATGAAATTATACTTATCCTTAATCCTAATACAGGTTAATAACAAATAGAATCTTCTGTTCTATTTACGATGAAAGAAGTTTACACCTTTTGTCAAATAAATGTGTCTGCTCAAATTAATTATTTTTTAAATCAAAATCAACTTAATGTGACAGTGAAGCATCACAGGCTCTCGAGTATATTTTAATAGAATAAGGGTTGTCATTTATTTTTGTTAAATTTTGAATTTTTAATGCCTCCTTTGCAAAGATATATATCCTTATTATTTTGGTGCTTTAATTACCATATATACTCGTGTATAGTTTGAGTTTTTAAGACCAAATTTTTGTGCAAAAAATTGGGGGTTGAATTATACATGAGTAATACTTTTGAGGGTTTAAAATCTCGGACCAATAAAATTATCTTTTTAAAAATATAATAAAAATCAAGATATTTTTTGGTCACCCACCTCACTGACTTAACTTCTATGATATAGCTCCAAAACTTCCTATTTACCTTAAATTTTATCGATTTTCATTAGAACTATGTTGTGTTTTTCATTTTTTTCTTTTTCGAAGACTTATATACCTGTCCTGTATTATCTCAAAATTCTGATTTGACTGCGACCCAGTAGTATTTTTCATTCTTTTTTTATACGTTCTGTGGTGGGTTATAGTGCATTTTAACCAAAATTTATGTAAAGAATCTCTTTATTTTGTTATAGAGCCATAAGCCATACCTATATAATAACTACATTATGTTACTCCAATATTGTTAATTCCAAATGATGACATCCATGTATAAAGTCACAAAGCTGAAGAATTATAATGAGTTTATTTCATCTTGTTCAACTATCATTCATAACTTTTATTCAAGGTTTTACGAGTAATATGCGTCTATTAATTTTCGTTATATAAGCTTAATTTTCGTCTATTTGCTAGAAATTCTGCCACCATTCGCATGTCACATCTCGTAGTTAAAAAGTAATAAATATTTTTCTTCTCAAGATCGTGCAATAGGTTTACGATGTTTACAGTTTATTATTATTATGATACTAAAAGCTGTTGAAAACCACGATCGTTCTATATACCTCGATTGTGAGCTTCGAGATATTGAAACAAAAAATGTCGATCCTGATGGAAATCTAGGGTAAAAGAGTAAGTAGAAAGCTAGGGTCGAATTATACAGGAGATATATGAAAAAAATCTCATTTTTTCGCCGAGAAATCGGAGGTCGAACTATACACGAAGTTGAACTATACAAGAGTATATACGGTAATTAATAATTTTTATTACATCCTCTTTCCAAAAAATCCAAAATTTTATTATTCGCAAAAAATGTATTTAGACATTTCACCTTACATCTGAAATAATTTTGCGGCTCCCTGGGGGGCCACGGCCCACAGTTTGAGAAACACTGGTCTACTACATACACACATTATTTTTCCGCACAAATGCACTTGATCATTTTAGTTTTTCGTTCTAATGTATTTGTAATATTTTATAACTCTCAATTATGAAATTTGGAAACAAAGAGCAACTCATCCACAGCGATTTTAAGCTATTAAAGTCAATATAAATATTAAATAAATAATTATGTGCAATCTAGGCATCCTAAGTTCCACTTGGATCATCTTATAATATTAAAGCGAGATATATGGCCTCTGTGCGTTACAAAATTGTTCCTTTGGAGATTGCATTGCTTTATTTATGAGTTTAGATCTTGGTATGTGGTGACTTTTTAAGCGCTTGCATTATGCAAGCACCAACAACTCATACTATAAGTTCCTCCAACCTTACAAAATTCTCCTCCTTGGTTACTAAGTCAGTTTCCTTCCATTATTACTAGTAATTGATAAGTTCTCACTAAAAATTAATAGCAAGCATAGCTGCAACATGCATGCTAGTCTCTATCTATATAAAACTCAACCTGTCCGGCTGGCTGGGAGTCTGCCGTTTCCTCCAAATATGTCTCGATTAATATCTTCGGATCTATGAAGTCTAACGAGCTGAAATTTTCACAATCGTTAAACCCACATGAGGTGGTACCTAGAAAAATCAAACATCCCAGAAAAAGTCCTGGATTCGACTACGAGAGACAATTATATTTTCCCATAAGTTTACACTGGATTTTCAATTTTTCAAGGGGCAAGATTTTTTCTTTCATTCATCAAAATACATAAATTACGACCAGTTTTCTCCATTTTTGCTTTATTCGACGGCTAAAACCATAAAATATCTTATTCTTGCAGTGTTTAGATGTTATATGGAGGAATTTGTCATAAATACACATTTCTTTTCAAAATTTTATCGCCTTTTCGTACTCTTTCCGGGTGTTGACAAGGCGTCTCGCATTGTTGCCTCCGATAGAATTAGCATCTATAAAACCTTCTAATAGACGAAAGAATTACGTTATTCGCTTCGTGCTTTTTATGAAGCATCGAAATTATTGTTGTAGCAACATCAAACGTAATAGACTGCAACTTAATTAATTGCAGATAACTTTGATTGTATGGTTCACCCGTGTGTATTGCAGGCAGAAAATTTTGGATTTCTTAAAAAAAAGTGGTAACCCCCAGAATGCACGTCCTTTTGAGTGTTACATTTGTGCCAAAGTTGAGGAATAAATCTAGGTTAGATTTTTATTTTAGATTTTAGCCCATGTAACTTAACCATCCTAGCACCTGGAGGAAAAACAACAAATATTGTTTACAAGGAAGTATTATAAATGAAAGGTAAAGTATGATGATATATTACTATTTCAGATTATTTTCAGACAGCCTCCGGTATCTGTGGTTTATTTCGTTCTCAGACTTATTTTTCAGTTATGTTTTTTTAACCTTCAACAAAATAAATACTGTGCAGCTTTAATATCCCGAGCAAAGCTGGGTACATGCGCTAGTTGCTTTATAAGAACACTAGCCAAAACGCAAACATTTCATAATGAAAAGAGAATGAAAGAAGGGTTCACAGACATTTCATCCAAGGACATTTCGTCCAATGGATATTTCATCCAATGGATATTTCGTCCAATGGATATTTCATCCAAAGACATTTCGATTATGTTTATTTTATCCAATGACATTTCATCCAATTAATATTATATAGACACTTCGTACAGAAAAATTGAGATGGGGGAATTGGGTGGGACAAGGAAACTTCATTTGATATAGGCAATATGGATGTCTATCGACTTAGAATTAAACAGATTTTATAAAAGCGAAAATTAAAATTGAAAGCACTGGAGAGAAGGGGGGAGACGGGGAAACTTCATCTGATATAGGCGATATGGGTGTCTTTCGAATCGGAATTAAACAGATTTTATAAAAGCGTAAATTAAAATGAAAAGCAATGGCTGGGGAGATGGGGGTACACAAGGAAACTTCATCTGATATTGGCCGTATGGCTGTCTATTGATTCCGAATTAGATACAGATTTTATAAAAGTGTAAACGGAAAGCACTGCAGGGAAGGCGTTTCACGTAGTGGGCACAAGAAAACTTCATCTGATATAGACGATATGGCTGTCTATTGATTCCGAATTAGACACAGATTTTATAAAAGTGTAAACGGAAAGCACTGCAGGGAAGGAGTTTCACGTAGTGGGCACAAGAAAACTTCATCTGATATAGACAATATGGCTGTCTATTGATTCCGAATTAGATACAGATTTTATAAAAGTGTAAACGGAAAGCACTGCAGGGAAGGCGTTTCACGTAGTGGGCAAAAGAAAACTTCATCTGATATAGACGATATGGCTGTCTATTGATTCCGAATTAGATACAGATTTTATAAAAGTGTAAACGGAAAGCACTGCAGGGAAGGCGTTTCACGTAGTGGGCACAAGAAAACTTCATCTGATATAGACGATATGGCTGTCTATTGATTCCGAATTAGATATAGATTTTATAAAAGTGTAAACGGAAAGCACTGCAGGGAAGGCGTTTCACGTAGTGGGCAAAAGAAAACTTCATCTGATATAGACGATATGGCTGTCTATTGATTCCGAATTAGATACAGATTTTATAAAAGTGTAAACGGAAAGCACTGCAGGGAAGGCGTTTCACGTAGTAGGCACAAGAAAACTTCATCTGATATAGACGATATGGCTGTCTATTGATTCCGAATTAGATATAGATTTTATAAAAGTGTAAACGGAAAGCACTGCAGGGAAGGCGTTTCACGTAGTGGGCACAAGAAAACCTCATCTGATATAGACGATATGGCTGTCTATTGATTCCGAATTAGATATAGATTTTATAAAAGTGTAAACGGAAAGCACTGCAGGGAAGGAGTTTCACGTAGCGGGCACAAGAAAACTTCATCTGATATAGACGATATGGCTGTCTATTGATTCTGAATTAGATATAGATTTTATAAAAGTGTAAACGGAAAGCACTGCAGGGAAGGAGTTTCACGTAGTGGGCAAAAGAAAACCTCATCTGATATAGACGATATGGCTGTCTATTGATTCCGAATTAGATATAGATTTTATAAAAGTGTAAACGGAAAGCACTGCAGGGAAGGCGTTTCACGTAGTGGGCAGTAGAAAACCTCATCTGATATAGACGATATGGCTGTCTATTGATTCCGAATTAGATATAGATTTTATAAAAGTGTGAACGGAAAGCACTGCAGGGAAGGAGTTTCACGTAGTGGGCACAAGAAAACTTCATCTGATATAGACGATATGGCTGTCTATTGATTCCGAATTAGATACAGATTTTATAAAAGTGTAAACGGAAAGCACTGCAGGGAAGGCGTTTCACGTAGTGGGCACAAGAAAACTTCATCTGATATAGACGATATGGCTGTCTATTGATTCCGAATTAGATATAGATTTTATAAAAGTGTAAACGGAAAGCACTGCAGGGAAGGCGTTTCACGTATTGGGCACAAGAAAAACTCATCTGATATAGACGATATGGCTGTCTATTGATTCCGAATTAGATATAGATTTTATAAAAGTGTAAACGGAAAGCACTGCAGGGAAGGAGTTTCACGTAGTGGGCACAAGAAAACCTCATCTGATATAGACGATATGGCTGTCTATTGATTCCGAATTAGATATAGATTTTATAAAAGTGTGAACGGAAAGCACTGCAGGGAATGAGTTTCACGTAGTGGGCACAAGAAAACTTCATCTGATATAGACGATATGGCTGTCTATTGATTCCGAATTAGATATAGATTTTATAAAAGTGTAAACGGAAAGCACTGCAGGGAAGGAGTTTCACGTAGTGGGCACAAGAAAACTTCATCTGATATAGACGATATGGCTGTCTATTGATTCCGAATTAGATATAGATTTTATGAAAGTGTAAACGGAAAGCAGTGCAGGGAAGGCGTTTCACGTAGTGGGCACAAGAAAACTTCATCTGATATAGACGATATGGCTGTCTATTGATTCCAAATTAGATATAGATTTTATAAAAGTGTAAACGGAAAGCACTGCAGGGAAGGCGTTTCACGTAGTGGGCAAAAGAAAACTTCATCTGATATAGACGATATGGCTGTCTATTGATTCCGAATTAGATATAGATTTTATAAAAGTGTGAACGGAAAGCACTGCAGGGAAGGAGTTTCACGTAGTGGGCACAAGAAAACTTCATCTGATATAGACGATATGGGTGTCTATTGATTCCGAATTAGATATAGATTTTATAAAAGTGTAAACGGAAAGCACTGCAGGGAAGGCGTTTCACGTAGTGGGCACAAGAAAACTTCATCTGATATAGACGATATGGCTGTCTATTGATTCCGAATTAGATACAGATTTTATAAAAGTGTAAACGGAAAGCACTGCAGGAAAGGAGTTTCACGTAGTGGGCACAAGAAAACTTCATCTGATATAGACGATATGGCTGTCTATTGATTCCGAATTAGATATAGATTTTATAAAAGTGTAAACGGAAAGCACTGCAGGGAAGGCGTTTCACGTAGTGGGCACAAGAAAACTTCATCTGATATAGAAGATATGGCTGTCTATTGATTCCGAATTTGATACAGATTTTATAAAAGTGTAAACGGAAAGCACTGCAGGAAAGGAGTTTCACGTAGTGGGCACAAGAAAACTTCATCTGATATAGACGATATGGCTGTCTATTGATTCCGAATTAGATATAGATTTTATAAAAGTGTAAACGGAAAGCACTGCAGGGAAGGCGTTTCACGTAGTGGGCACAAGAAAACCTCATCTGATATAGACGATATGGCTGTCTATTGATTCCGAATTAGATATAGATTTTATAAAAGTGTGAACGGAAAGCACTGCAGGGAAGGAGTTTCACGTAGTGGGCACAAGAAAACTTCATCTGATATAGACGATATGGCTGTCTATTGATTCCGAATTAGATATAGATTTTATAAAAGTGTGAACGGAAAGCACTGCAGGGAAGGCGTTTCACGTAGTGGGCACAAGAAAACTTCATCTGATATAGACGATATGGCTGTCTATTGATTCCGAATTAGATATAGATTTTATAAAAGTGTAAACGGAAATCACTGCAGGGAAGGAGTTTCACGTAGTGGGCACAAGAAAACCTCATCTGATATAGACGATATGGCTGTCTATTGATTCCGAATTATATATAGATTTTATAAAAGTGTGAACGGAAAGCACTGCAAGGAAGGAGTTTCACGTAGTGGGCACAAGAAAACTTCTTCTGATATAGACGATATGGCTGTCTATTGATTCCGAATTAGATATAGATTTTATAAAAGTGTAAACGGAAAGCACTGCAGGGAAGGAGTTTCACGTAGTGGGCACAAGAAAACTTCATCTGATATAGACGATATGGCTGTCTATTGATTCCGAATTAGATATAGATTTTATAAAAGTGTAAACGGAAAGCACTGCAGGGAAGGCGTTTCACGTAGTGGGCACAAGAAAACCTCATCTGATATAGACGATATGGATGTCTATTGATTCCGAATTAGATATAGATTTTATAAAAGTGTAAACGGAAAGCACTGCAGGGAAGGCGTTTCACGTAGTGGGCACAAGAAAACTTCATCTGATATAAATGATATGGCTGTCTATTGATTCCGAATTAGATACAGATTTTATAAAAGTGTAAACGGAAAGCACTGCAGGGAAGGCGTTTCACGTAGTGGGCACAAGAAAACTTCATCTGATATAGACGATATGGCTGTCTATTGATTCCGAATTAGATATAGATTTTATAAAAGTGTAAACGGAAAGCACTACAGGGAAGGCGTTTCACGTAGTGGGCACAAGAAAACCTCATCTGATATAGACGATATGGCTGTCTATTGATTCCGAATTAGATATAGATTTTATAAAAGTGTAAAACGAAAGCACTGCAGGGAAGGAGTTTCACGTAGTGGGCACAAGAAAACCTCATCTGATATAGACGATATGGCTGTCTATTGATTCCGAATTAGATATAGATTTTATAAAAGTGTGAACGGAAAGCACTGCAGGGAAGGAGTTTCACGTAGTGGGCACAAGAAAACTTCATCTGATATAGACGATATGGCTGTCTATTGATTCCGAATTAGGTATAGATTTTATAAAAGTGTAAACGGAAAGCACTGCAGGGAAGGCGTTTCACGTAGTGGGCACAAGAAAACTTCATCTGATATAAACGATATGGCTGTCTATTGATTCCAAATTAGATATAGATTTTATAAAAGTGTAAACGGAAAGCACTGCAGGGAAGGCATTTCACGTAGTGGGCAAAAGAAAACTTCATCTGATATAGACGATATGGCTGTCTATTGATTCCGAATTAGATATAGATTTTATAAAAGTGTAAACGGAAAGCACTGCAGGGAAGGCGTTTCACGTAGTGGGCACAAGAAAACTTCATATGATATAGACGATATGGCTGTCTATTGATTCCGAATTAGATATAGATTTTATTAAAGTGTAAACGGAAAGCACTGCAGGGAAGGCGTTTCACGTAGTGGGCAAAAGAAAACTTCATCTGATATAGACGATATGGCTGTCTATTGATTCCGAATTAGATACAGATTTTATAAAAGTGTAAACGGAAAGCACTGCAGGGAAGGAGTTTCACGTAGTGGGCACAAGAAAACTTCATCTGATATAGACGATATGGCTGTCTATTGATTCCGAATTAGATATAGATTTTATAAAAGTGTAAACGGAAAGCACTGCAGGGAAGGAGTTTCACGTAGTGGGCACAAGAAAACTTCATCTGATATAGACGATATGGCTGTCTATTGATTCCGAATTAGATATAGATTTTATAAAAGTGTAAACGGAAAGCACTGCAGGGAAGGCGTTAAACGTAGTGGGCACAAGAAAACTTCATCTGATATAGACGATATGGCTGTCTATTGATTCCGAATTAGATACAGATTTAATAAAAGTGTAAACGGAAAGCACTGCAGGGAAGGCGTTTCACGTAGGGGGCACAAGAAAACTTCATCTGATATAGATGATATGGCTGTCTATTGATACCGAATTAGATACAGATTTTATAAAAGTGTAAACGGAAAGCACTGCAGGGAAGGCGTTTCACGTAGTTGGCACAAGAAAACTTCATCTGATATAGATGATATGGCTGTCTATTGATTCCGAATTAGATACAGATTTTATAAAAGTGTAAACGGAAAGCACTGCAGGGAAGGCGTTTCACGTAGTTGGCACAAGAAAACTTCATCTGATATAGATGATATGGCTGTCTATTGATTCCGAATTAGATACAGATTTTATAAAAGTGTAAACGGAAAGCACTGCAGGGAAGGCGTTTCACGTAGTTGGCACAAGAAAACTTCATCTGATATAGATGATATGGCTGTCTATTGATTCCGAATTAGATACAGATTTTATAAAAGTGTAAACGGAAAGCAGTGCAGGGAAGAAGTTTCACGTAGTGGGCACAAGAATACTTCATCTGATATAGACAATATGGCTGTCTATTGATTCCGAATTAGATACAGATTTTATAAAAGTATAAACGGAAAGCACTGCAGGGAAGGAGTTTCACGTAGTGGGCACAAGAAAACTTCATCTGATATAGACAATATGGCTGTCTATTGATTCCGAATTAGATATAGATTTTATAAAAGTGTAAACGGAAAGCACTGCAGGGAAGGCGTTTCACGTAGTGGGCACAAGAAAACTTCATCTGATATAGACGATATGGCTGTCTATTGATTCCGAATTAGATACAGATTTTATAAAAGTGTAAACGGAAAGCACTGCAGGGAAGGAGTTTCACGTAGTGGGCACAAGAAAACTTCATCTGATATAGATGATATGGCTGTCTATTGATTCCGAATTAGATACAGATTTTATAAAAGTGTAAACGGAAAGCACTGCAGGGAAGGCGTTTCACGTAGTTGGCACAAGAAAACTTCATCTGATATAGATGATATGGCTGTCTATTGATTCCGAATTAGATACAGATTTTATAAGTGTAAACGGAAAGCACTGCAGGGAAGGTGTTTCACGTAGGGGGCACAAGAAAACTTCATCTGATATAGATGATATGGCTGTCTATTGATTCCGAATTAGATACAGATTATATAAAAGTGTAAACGGAAAGCACTGCATGGAAGGCGTTTCACGTAGTTGGCACAAGAAAACTTCATCTGATATAGATGATATGGCTTTCTATTGATTCCGAATTAGATACAGATTTTATAAAAGTGTAAACGGAAAGCAGTGCAGGGAAGGAGTTTCACGTAGTGGGCACAAGAATACTTCATCTGATATAGACGATATGGCTGTCTATTGATTCCGAATTAGATACAGATTTTATAAAAGTGTAAACGGAAAGCACTGCAGGGTAGGAGTTTCACGTAGTGGGCACAAGAAAACTTCATCTGATATAGATGATATGGCTGTCTATTGATTCCGAATTAGATACAGATTTTATAAAAGTGTAAACGGAAAGCACTGCAGGGAAGGCGTTTCACGTAGTTGGCACAAGAAAACTTCATCTGATATAGATGATATGGCTGTCTATTGATTCCGAATTAGATATAGATTTTATAAAAGTGTAAACGGAAAGCACTGCAGAGAAGGAGTTTCACGTAGTGGGCACAAGAAAACTTCATCTGATATAGACAATATGGCTGTCTATTGATTCCGAATTAGATATAGATTTTATAAAAGTGTAAATGGAAAGCACTGCAGGGAAGGCGTTTCTCGTAGTGGGCACAAGAAAACTTCATCTGATATAGACGATATGGCTGTCTATTGATTCCGAATTAGATACAGATTTTATAAAAGTGTAAACGGAAAGCACTGCAGGGAAGGAGTTTCACGTAGTGGGCACAAGAAAACTTCATCTGATATAGATGATATGGCTGTCTATTGATTCCGAATTAGATACAGATTTTATAAAAGTGTAAACGGAAAGCACTGCAGGGAAGGAGTTTCACGTAGTGGGCACAAGAAAACTTCATCTGATATAGACGATATGGCTGTCTATTGATTCCGAATTAGATATAGATTTTATAAAAGTGTAAACGGAAAGCACTGCATGGAAGGAGTTTCACGTAGTGGGCACAAGAAAACTTCATCTGATATAGACAATATGGCTGTCTATTGATTCCGATTAGATATAGATTTTATAAAAGTGTAAACGGATAGCACTGCAGGGAAGGCGTTTCACGTAGTGGGCACAAGAAAACTTCATCTGATATAGACAATATGGCTATCTATTGATTCCGAATTAGATACAGATTTTATAAAAGTGTAAACGGAAAGCACTGCAGGGAAGGCGTTTCACGTAGTGGGCACAAGAAAACTTCATCTGATATAGACGATATGGCTGTCTATTGATTCCGAATTAGATATAGATTTTATAAAAGTGTAAACGGAAAGCACTGCAGGGAAGGCGTTTCACGTAGTGGGCAAAAGAAAACTTCATCTGATATAGACAATATGGCTGTCTATTGATTCCGAATTAGATATAGATTCTATAAAAGTGTAAACGGAAAGCACTGCAGGGAAGGCGTTTCACGTAGTGGGCACAAGAAAACTTCATCTGATATAGACGATATGGCTGTCTATTGATTCCGAATTAGATATAGATTTTATAAAAGTGTAAA
The DNA here is from genome assembly GCA_028673005.1 of Tanypteryx hageni. NCBI lineage: Eukaryota > Metazoa > Arthropoda > Insecta > Odonata > Petaluridae > Tanypteryx > Tanypteryx hageni. The sequence goes on from CM054112.1 coordinate 271,017,836, forward strand.
CGGAAAGCACTGCAGGGAAGGCGTTTCACATAGTGGGCACAAGAAAACTTCATCTGATATAGACGATATGGCTGTCTATTGATTCCGAATTAGATATAGATTTTATAAAAGTGTAAACGGAAAGCACTGCAGGGAAGGCGTTTCACGTAGTGGGCACAAGAAAACTTCATCTGATATAGACGATATGGCTGTCTATTGATTCCGAATTAGATATAGATTTTATAAAAGTGTAAACGGAAAGCACTGCAGGGAAGGCGTTTCACGTAGTGGGCACAAGAAAACTTCATCTGATATAGACAATATGGCTGTCTATTGATTCCGAATTAGATATAGATTTTATAAAAGTGTAAACGGAAAGCACTGCAGGGAAGGCGTTTCACGTAGTGGGCACAAGAAAACTTCATCTGATATAGACGATATGGCTGTCTATTGATTCCGAATTAGATACAGATTTTATAAAAGTGTAAACGGAAAGCACTGCAGGGAAGGCGTTTCACGTAGTGGGCACAAGAAAACTTCATCTGATATAGACAATATGGCTGTCTATTGATTCCGAATTAGATATAGATTTTATAAAAGTGTAAACGGAAAGCACTGCAGGGAAGACGTTTCACGTAGTGGGCACAAGAAAACCTCATCTGATATAGACAATATGCACTGCAGGGAAGGCGTTTCACGTAGTTGGCACAAGAAAACTTCATCTGATATAGATGATATGGCTGTCTATTGATTCCGAATTAGATACAGATTTTATAAAAGTGTAAACGGAAAGCAGTGCAGGGAAGAAGTTTCACGTAGTGGGCACAAGAATACTTCATCTGATATAGACAATATGGCTGTCTATTGATTCCGAATTAGATACAGATTTTATAAAAGTATAAACGGAAAGCACTGCAGGGAAGGAGTTTCACGTAGTGGGCACAAGAAAACTTCATCTGATATAGACAATATGGCTGTCTATTGATTCCGAATTAGATATAGATTTTATAAAAGTGTAAACGGAAAGCACTGCAGGGAAGGCGTTTCACGTAGTGGGCACAAGAAAACTTCATCTGATATAGACGATATGGCTGTCTATTGATTCCGAATTAGATACAGATTTTATAAAAGTGTAAACGGAAAGCACTGCAGGGAAGGAGTTTCACGTAGTGGGCACAAGAAAACTTCATCTGATATAGATGATATGGCTGTCTATTGATTCCGAATTAGATACAGATTTTATAAAAGTGTAAACGGAAAGCACTGCAGGGAAGGCGTTTCACGTAGTTGGCACAAGAAAACTTCATCTGATATAGATGATATGGCTGTCTATTGATTCCGAATTAGATACAGATTTTAAAAGTGTAAACGGAAAGCACTGCAGGGAAGGTGTTTCACGTAGGGGGCACAAGAAAACTTCATCTGATATAGATGATATGGCTGTCTATTGATTCCGAATTAGATACAGATTATATAAAAGTGTAAACGGAAAGCACTGCAGGGAAGGCGTTTCACGTAGTTGGCACAAGAAAACTTCATCTGATATAGATGATATGGCTTTCTATTGATTCCGAATTAGATACAGATTTTATAAAAGTGTAAACGGAAAGCAGTGCAGGGAAGGAGTTTCACGTAGTGGGCACAAGAATACTTCATCTGATATAGACGATATGGCTGTCTATTGATTCCGAATTAGATACAGATTTTATAAAAGTGTAAACGGAAAGCACTGCAGGGAAGGAGTTTCACGTAGTGGGCACAAGAAAACTTCATCTGATATAGACAATATGGCTGTCTATTGATTCCGAATTAGATATAGATTTTATAAAAGTGTAAACGGAAAGCACTGCAGGGAAGGCGTTTCACGTAGTGGGCACAAGAAAACTTCATCTGATATAGACGATATGGCTGTCTATTGATTCCGATTAGATACAGATTTTATAAAAGTGTAAACTGAAAGCACTGCAGGGAAGGCGTTTCACGTAGTTGGCACAAGAAAACTTCATCTGATATAGACGATATGGCTGTCTATTGATTCCGAATTAGATACAGATTTTATAAAAGTATAAACGGAAAGCACTGCAGGGAAGGAGTTTCACGTAGTGGGCACAAGAAAACTTCATCTGATATAGACGATATGGCTGTCTATTGATTCCGAATTAGATATAGATTTTATAAAAGTGTAAACGGAAAGCACTGCAGAGAAGGAGTTTCACGTAGTGGGCACAAGAAAACTTCATCTGATATAGACAATATGGCTGTCTATTGATTCCGAATTAGATATAGATTTTATAAAAGTGTAAATGGAGAGCACTGCAGGGAAGGCGTTTCTCGTAGTGGGCACAAGAAAACTTCATCTGATATAGACGATATGGCTGTCTATTGATTCCGAATTAGATACAGATTTTATAAAAGTGTAAACGGAAAGCACTGCAGGGAAGGAGTTTCACGTAGTGGGCACAAGAAAACTTCATCTGATATAGATGATATGGCTGTCTATTGATTCCGAATTAGATACAGATTTTATAAAAGTGTAAACGGAAAGCACTGCAGGGAAGGAGTTTCACGTAGTGGGCACAAGAAAACTTCATCTGATATAGACGATATGGCTGTCTATTGATTCCGAATTAGATATAGATTTTATAAAAGTGTAAACGGAAAGCACTGCAGGGAAGGAGTTTCACGTAGTGGGCACAAGAAAACTTCATCTGATATAGACAATATGGCTGTCTATTGATTCCGATTAGATATAGATTTTATAAAAGTGTAAACGGATAGCACTGCAGGGAAGGCGTTTCACGTAGTGGGCACAAGAAAACTTCATCTGATATAGACGATATGGCTATCTATTGATTCCGAATTAGATACAGATTTTATAAAAGTGTAAACGGAAAGCACTGCAGGGAAGGCGTTTCACGTAGTGGGCACAAGAAAACTTCATCTGATATAGACGATATGGCTGTCTATTGATTCCGAATTAGATATAGATTTTATAAAAGTGTAAACGGAAAGCACTGCAGGGAAGGCGTTTCACGTAGTGGGCAAAAGAAAACTTCATCTGATATAGACAATATGGCTGTCTATTGATTCCGAATTAGATATAGATTTTATAAAAGTGTAAACGGAAAGCACTGCAGGGAAGGCGTTTCACATAGTGGGCACAAGAAAACTTCATCTGATATAGACGATATGGCTGTCTATTGATTCCGAATTAGATATAGATTTTATAAAAGTGTAAACGGAAAGCACTGCAGGGAAGGCGTTTCACGTAGTGGGCACAAGAAAACTTCATCTGATATAGACGATATGGCTGTCTATTGATTCCGAATTAGATATAGATTTTATAAAAGTGTAAACGGAAAGCACTGCAGGGAAGGCGTTTCACGTAGTGGGCACAAGAAAACTTCATCTGATATAGACAATATGGCTGTCTATTGATTCCGAATTAGATATAGATTTTATAAAAGTGTAAACGGAAAGCACTGCAGGGAAGGCGTTTCACGTAGTGGGCACAAGAAAACTTCATCTGATATAGACGATATGGCTGTCTATTGATTCCGAATTAGATACAGATTTTATAAAAGTGTAAACGGAAAGCACTGCAGGGAAGGCGTTTCACGTAGTGGGCACAAGAAAACTTCATCTGATATAGACAATATGGCTGTCTATTGATTCCGAATTAGATATAGATTTTATAAAAGTGTAAACGGAAAGCACTGCAGGGAAGACGTTTCACGTAGTGGGCACAAGAAAACCTCATCTGATATAGACAATATGGGTGTCTATTGATTCCGAATTAAACATAGATTTTATATGAGTAAATTAAAATGGAAAGTATGGTTTGGTGAATTGCTAGGTATTAAACAAATTAACATAAAACATTGAATGTATAAAAAGTAACAAAAACAAACTTCATTCAGTTGTTGATAATCTCACCTTCCTGGCTAACATTGACATAGGGTAATACATGATAAAGAAATGCAAGTATACATGATAAAGAAATATGAGCTGCAAGAAAAAAGAAAATGAAAAATAATATTTACAAAAGAAACAAAAGCAAACTATATACATCTGTTAATAATCCCATCTTCCCAACAATTATTGAAATACAGTAATACAGTAATACAGTAATGTGAGTTGAGAGGTATAAAACAAATTAACATAAAACATTGAATTTATTAAAAGAAAATTCAGTCGTCAATAATCCCATCTTCCTGGCCGTCATTGCCTTCATTAGAAAACAATTTCATTTTGAAGGAAATTGCTCGTAAATATAAATCAACTTAATTGTTACTTTTATAAATGTTATAATTTTCAACAATGTTTTTAATTTGTCTGTGATTTATTATATAATTCTTTTTTATTGGGTACCTGACATTGGAGTGGCCACCCACGAGTTGCATAATCACGATTTCATTGTCTCTTAGATCTTTTTGAATGTGCTCAAGGAACATCCAAATGGAGGAATGGTGAGACGCAATCACCTTTTGAAAATGGGAATGCCAGCCTTTGACGGCATTCATTATTCTTTGTACTCCATTAATAACTTGCTTGTAGACATTCCATAAATCAGGCGCAAATCTTGGTGGGATTGCCCTTCATCTGCCTCTGGCTGGTCGGTCTCTGATATATGTTGTCTCAATGTATGTCGCAAGGCCTTCAACAGACGGATGTCTATTGGACAAAATGTCTTTGGACAAAATATCTATTGGACAAAATATCTTTGGATGAAAAATCCATTGGATGAATTGTCTTTGGATGAAATATCCATTGGAAGAAGTCTTTGGTCGAAATGTCTTTGGACAAAACATCCATTTGATGAATTGTTTTTGGATGAAATATCCATTGGACAAAATATCTTTGGATGAAAAATCCATTGGATGAATTGTCTTTGGATGAAATATCCATTGGACAAATTGTCTTTGGACGAAATATCCATTCGATGAATTGTCTTTGGATGAAATATCCATTGGACAAATTGTCTTTGGACGAAATATCCATTGGACGAAATGTCCTTGGATGAAATGTCCTGGAACAGAAAGAAAGTCTACACATTGAAAAATCACTTTTTATGTGTTATCACATAGGAAAAATGAAATTACATCCCAGATTCGAATCCAGGTCTTTCATTGGGACTTTTTCTCATCATTGACTTATAATACGTGATAGAAGCATTCCTGCCAAATTTCAATCTTCTACCAAGTCAGGATGTCAGTTAAAAACAAGTTTAAAAAGCATTAAGAAGCATGACAAAAGAAGCATTTGACATGGAGAGATGTTATAATGTATTTTGATAGGAACACGTACTGAGAAAGAGATTATGAAATAAATAAATTATCTAGTAAATTTTTGCATTCGCTCTGCTAAATTTAGAAAACAGAAAAACATAAATGGAGCAAAAGGCATTGGAAAAACATTGTATCTTTATTCACTGTGGTATGTTCGATATAAATCTCAAAAAAGACGGAAAAATGAGCCGAGGCTCAAGTCAGATGAAAATGAGACACAACCTTGCTACTTGAACAATGAAAGCAAAAACGGATACAAAATTTCTCGGTTTGAACCCTTTACTATACAAGCCAATATACCCCAAATAGATGTACACAGAAACGACCGACAAATATTTTTTAAAAAACAATTTAGAGGGTTTACTGTTTAGTAAAAGCACGTGTGCATGTTTGCATATTTATACACATCTACATTTACTCATAAAGATTTACATGTACAAAAAAGTAGTTACAAAAATACTCATGAAAATGCAGAATTTTAATATACCTCGCAGGATAACAGCAACAAAAATTAATCTGGATTAAGACAAACATGAACTAGTTAATAATAAGAATAGTTGATAAAACGACACGGCTTTATATGGAATAATTCAATACTATATGCTTGTTGTCAATGTGATTATATAGGTTTATTTCCTGCAATGAATTACTATTTCATTTTCACAAAAGAAAGAAAGACTACTTCCTCTTATTTAACAATTAGAAAATTGCTAACATTTTGGCTATTACAAAACAAATATCATTAATTGCAACAATAATTTGTAAATCTAAATTCTACAACATTTGTAAAAAGCCATTGCAATAATAGGCAAAAAGAATTCTCATTTGGCATATTACCAATAACATTTTTAATTGCTTTGTTTTTGTTTCAAAGCAATAGAAATCCAAGTAATAGAAAAGCATTCTTGCAGAACACAAAAAAACCAGTCAGAGCACAATCTTACCTTTTAATATGTTGAATGACACAGGAGCTCCAGCAGACAGCATATCTATGTAAGAAATATAAAAAAGCGTCTCATAACAAAAAATAGCTCTACTAACTGAAAAGATTATAAATAAAAATTAACTGGTTAAAGAGAAACTAAGGATAATAAAGATACTGTTTCAAAGTAAAGCTTTTGCGTAGCCTAGATCACGGGTGCAATCATTTGGTATGAGAGGACTTTACACAAGAGATCCCAAAGAGTTTTTCATAATTCACTGAATTGAGAGCAGCTCAATTTATTGTGATGGCTGAGATCAATATGCCTGACAATGGAATCTAAAACAATTCCAATAGCAAAACAAATGACAGGTGCACCCCCTGGTCTAGATAACACTAAAACAAAGAGTATGCTATGCTTAACTGAAAGATAAAACTAACTATAAGGCCTCCATGAAGCTCACAAATATGCACCAAAAAATACACACATGCACAATTCTTTCAAGCAAAGTTACACAGAGGCAGAAAGATTTCTCAAAGGGCATTTTAAGGCGAAAATTATTTAAAAAATTAAGCCTTAAAAACAGCAGATAAATAATTGTCATAGTAAAGGCAGCTCAATGCCAAAAGGGAGTTTAAAATGCCATGCATGCTTATTTATGCAAATAGTTATAACTAAAGGAAAAAGCATTAGTCGTGCCTTTGCTATTATATCAGGAACATTAGAATTTTTGTACTTGGCTCATGGTTTAATAGCATTTGTTTTGCTTCACATCTGTGCAAATAGCTTATGTTATCTTAGGTAGCATGCATAAACTAAACTTATATTTTGTATTAATAGCAGAAGACGAGAAAGAACTTCAGAGGATGGCAGACAGACTAGTGGATGTTGGCCAACAATATGGAATGAAGATCAATGCCGAAAAAACGAAAGTCATGGTGGTTTTAAAGGAACATAAAGAATTAAATATAATGGTAAATGGCCAAAAATTGGAACAAGTAAGTAGTTTCAAATATCTTGGCAGTATTTTAGCGCAGGATGGAAGTAGTACACAGGACATCAGAAGTAGGATTGCAATGGCAAAAGCAGAATTTAACGAGAAGAAGGAGCTTCTCACAAGCAAGAAATTAAATTTAGAAACAAGGAAGAAATTAGCAAAATGCTACATATGGAGCATAGCTCTTTATGGTGCAGAGACGTGGACGGTAAGGAGAAAGGAGGGAAAATATTTAGAAAGTTTTGAGATGTGGGTATGGAGGAGAATGATGAAAGTGAAATGGACAGAGAGGAAGAGAAATGAAGAAGTATTAGAAATGGTGGGAGAAGAAAGGATGCTAATAAAAACAATCAGGAAAAAAAGCAAATTGGATAGGGCACATATTGAGAAGACAGTGTTTACAAAGGACAATCTTAGAAGGCAAAATTAGTGGAAGAAGAGGAAGAGGGAGAAAAAGAATAGGAATATTAGATAATATAAAGCAGGGATATAATACTTATAGAGGTATAAAAGAGGCTTCTAGGGAGAGGGAGAGAGAGAGAGAGAGAGAGAGAGAGAGATGGAGGCAGCGATTCAGCTAAACCCTGTCTTCGGACAGCAGCATAATGATGATATATATAATGCTCATTATTAGCAGTTTTTGAAGTAAACAAATGTGATAACTCTCAATTTAATTATTTTGTAGCTCAGTTTGAACTTCACCGCTAATGATGAAAGAAATGGAATGTAAGGTTTATATTTGCTGTTATCTTTGTATTTTGAACCTGATTTAAGGAAATGTTATTTTGTTTTGCTAGGTTTTCATTTTTATTATAAATTTTTAATTAAATCTAAGAATTGCTATCATCTTGTAAACGTAAGATTTTCTGCCACGATTACTAAAACAAATGTTATGACTTTCATGCTTCGTTTTTATTGTTGTGACATATTTTGGACAATTAAAAGAAATGTTATCACTTTCTTGCGCTAGGTTTTGATTTTCTGTTATGCATTTTGAAAGTAATTCATAAAAGAAATGTTACCTCATTTTAATGCTAGCATTTTTTGCGTCTTGGAAATGTTTGTGGCAGAATCCAAGAAAACATTCATACATCACATACTCAATATTCCATTTCAGTAGTTCATCAATTTAAATTAAAGCATTTCTTTGGAAAGAACAAAAGAAGATTGAAAATCGCATGCAAAAATGTAATGGAGGTAATCTGCCTAAGTACCGAATGAAGTGTAATCGCTTTGTAATGCTGGGTATTCATTTGCAATTACACATTTTGAAGATAATTAAAAGTATTTTTTCACTTTATAATGCTAGGTTTTCATTTGTTGTTATGTTTTCTATTATTTGCTGTTAAACTGCATTATTTATGATTAAAAACTTAATTTTTTTAGGTTGACTGGGAACCGTACTCCCATTATTACATAGCGTCTTATGGGAAAATAGGACTTGCATTTCACGTCGGTTTTTCGGAACCAATTATTTGAGTAGTTCAAAAGATGGTGTATTTTATATCTATTATATATAACTGCTTCTTAAATGTGATATATTATTAGGAGGATACTAATGTTTATGCACTACCAGATAAGCTGGAGATTCAAATTTTTTAAATTTGGGTAAGAGTATCTGCAAAACCAACTAGAAAAATCAAAAATATCAAGAAAGTTCAACAATGCGGCCGCTAAAAATTCGCAAATGTTTAAACAAATTTCTAAGGTTTATGTATTTTCAAATGTACTAAGATGCTGATTTTTTTTAAAGGTAGAATTTGTAAAATAACAAAATTTGGATTATAAAAATTTTGATATATTAATTAATCCGACTTACAAATTCTTAGTTTAATCAAATAGAAAAATGTTTATGTACTATGGAGCAAGCTAGGGAGCTGAAATATTTCAGTTATTTAGAGCTTAGTGCAAATGCACAAATAAACATCTGAAAATCTTCATGAAGTTATTTTGGTAGTTCATTTTTTTTAATTTAAACAATTAGATAAATATTATTTCACTTCTATATGTACTACAACTTTAACATTTTGCAGAAATGTGAGGAATTAATACCACACAATATAAAAAGTAAAATATTCTTAAAATTGCAAATTTTAGGGATTGCTTTTACATCAATATTGTTCCATAAAGGAAGAACAAAAATCAGTGCAGTGAAAACTTTTGAATTAAAAATATTTCTAATAATGAAATACCTCTCTGAAAAATTGTTTTTAAGGTGAAATGAAATGCTTGCAGAATGCATGCACCTTTTACTAGTGTGTGTGCGTGCATGTGTATGTACGTATATATATACACATACGTATGTGTGTGTGTATATATATATATATATATACACACACACACACCTCCCCTTTCCTCTCCCACCCAATACCATTTTGGCCACTATCGATGTCTGTTCCCTCAACACAAACATCCCCCACGATGACAGACTCTCTGCCCTAAGTAAACTCCTGGACTCAAGACCACCCGACACAAGACCATCCTCCCATTTCTTATCAGACTTGGCAGAAATGGTACTTAAAATGAACAACTTCTCCTTCAGTGGGTGCCACTACCTTCAAATTAGATGTACTGTGATGGGCACTCGAATGGCACCCTCATACGCCAATTGTTACCTTGGAGAATGGGAGAGAATCTTCCTCAACGTACCACTCAGACCACTTTTGTGGCTGAGATACATCGACGATGTCTTCCTCATTTGGACGCATGGACCTGACTCTCTCTATTCCTTTCTCTCGCGCCTCTCCTCCCACCCTTCACTCTCTTTCACCCACCAATCCTCTACCTTCTACATCACATTCCTGGGTGTCGATCTTTACCTTCAAGACAGCAAAATTAGCACCTGTGTTCATATCAAACCCACCAACAGCCTCCAATACCTCCACTTTGATAGCTGCCATCCCCTTCATACCAAAACCTCTATCCCCTATGCCCTTGCTCGTCGAGGATGGAGGCTTTGTTCCGATAGAGCATCCCTTCTAGAGTATTACTCTGTCCTCGAGGATGCTCTTCTCAAACGTGGATACCCTCCAGTCTTGGTCCGCGAACAGATCCATAGGGCGATGACGCCTACCCACATTGGATCTCATCCTCACACACCCACTATTCCTGCATCTACCCCTCCACTCACTCTTACGACACTTTTCCATCCTGGTATCCACGAAGCTCTCAAAACAATCCTTCATGCTGCCCACCCAATTCTTACCTCTTCCTCCCATCAGTCCCTCTTTATCAACCTTTTTGCCAATCCTCTTCTTAAACGTGGCTATCCTCGAAACTTGGTCCGCGAACATATCGATAGGGCGATGATGCCTGCAATCAATAGATCCCATCCTCACACACACCCACTATCCTTGCATCAACCCCTCCACTCACTCTAATCACACTTTTCCTTCCTGGTATCCACGAGGCCCTCAAAACAATCCTCCATGCTGCCCACCCAATTCTTACCTCTTCCTCCATCTTTTCCAACCGTTTGGCCAATCCCCTTCTCCTCTCCTTCTGCCAGCCCCCCAATTTGGCAAATATCTTGTGGATGAAGGAACTTCCTACTTCTACCACGCCTCTTGCCATAGGATCTCACCCCTGCGGCAAACCTTGCTGCCTCACTTGCCCTATCGACCTACCCTCATCATCTTCTTTCTAGAGTCCCTCCACCAGCATCACCTACCCCATCACCTCCAGAAGCAACTGCACCACCCGTAACGTCATTTACCTCCTTACCTGCACCCTTTGTCCCGCGTTTTACGTAGGCCTCACCAGCAATCCATTAAACATACATATGAACAGTCACCGGAATAGCATTATTACCATGTGCATTACACGCCAATGCCCACAATGTCCCCTTCAATAGTTGCTACAATGTAAGGGTTATTCGCGCCTTACCTAATGACACTCCTGCCCCCCTTTTTCGACATTGGGAACTAGCCCAAATACATCTTCTTGACTCTTTGTCTCCCCCTGGCCTCAACCTCCGCTAACCCTATTGGCCCTCTTACAATGTCTCCTATAATTACAATGTAGCTATTTGTGCTTTACCTTACCACACTTCCTCCTTATTGGCTATCCACTCTTCCCACTCCCCGTCTCCTGCAATCATCAACCTTTTTACATCATCTTGTAATTCCCCGCCCAATGTGTCATGCCCCCAGCAGCCTGCCAACTTGGTCCTCAAATTGTTAAGTGTACACTGGGCTTCCTTCAACACCTTGTTGCCACCTTCATCACTACCTTTCCTTTTCAACAAGGTGTTGAAGGAAGCCCAGTGGACACTTACCAATTTGAGGACCAAGTTGGCAGGCTGCTGGGGGCATCAAAGAGAGACACGTAAACTAACATAAAATAACACGCACACGAAAAATGTAAGCTTTATATATATAAGGATGCTGGTGGTGTAGTGGTTAGGATGCTGGCTGCTACTTGCCTACTGCTTGAAAAGGCAGTGGGCATGAATCCTGTGGCAAGCAGGATTTTTTCAAGGTCCCCTGGCCCTCTGTTTGTGTGGTTTGAGGAGACAGCGCAAACGCAGCATTCCGTCCTTCGGAAGGGACGTTAAACAGTGGCCCCCTTGGTGCTCTTCGCAAAGAGTAGGCAAATACCAGCACCAGGTTTCCCTCCTTCCTTCTGTGTGTGTCCGGTGTGGGAGGCAACGGGAAATCTCCATACCATGTATGTATATTCCATAGTCAAAACCAATCAATGAATTGGTAGGATCTTTCGTAGGACAGAACACGAATAATATATATATATATAATTCCACAAACACTGGTTGACATGTGTTAACAAGTTGGCCATTGCTGGAATAGATGATACCATGGCTATGACCGAAAACCCAAGTAATAGTCTTTACTGAAGACAATGACAAACAAAATTCTTGATAGAATGGTCTCTAGATTTATGTTTGCTGTTGGTATTGTTATTCAACTTTCAAAAAATCACTGCAAAACCTATGCAGACGCAAACACCAGAAAATATATGCAGTGTTAGAATAAAAACATCTCTTACAATGTTAATAATACAGCCAACTCAAGATAGAGTACAACGTATCATTGTTTCAAATTATTGCAGCACACACACCCACATAATTATGCATCAATGAAAACAAAAATTATCTACAATGCATCAATATTGACAGATACCTACTATCTAGACATGCTTCTTAAAAATAGACAATGAAAAAAATTAATCAAAGCTAATGAAATGAATTTTTTAAAACATTCTGAAAAATAATTCCACTCATAGGAATGTTTATTGTGACCTGCTGAGAAAACCACTGTAAAAGCATTGCTAACTCGGAATTATCAGTACTGCATAATTTTTTGTCCCCTTCCAGAATTTTATCCTTGATGACAACTGATTTTATTTTCTCTATGTTCTTCAAGATAATAAAGTGTTTAAGAGGTTAGCCTTTAAATACTGAACAAGCCCATACAGGCATGCAAAATGTAATTGCTTACTGACAAACATACCAATATGTTTCACTTAGTTCTGAGACCGCTTACAGAGGTAGTACCTGACTTAAAGAGTCTGGGGCTTTGGATGAAAACATCCCAGAGGAATTGACATGGCAAGCCAAGGCAAGAATACCCATGGTCAAAGGCATAGGGAAGGGGAGACCTCAGGCAAACAGATGCTTATCTTGATATAAGCCCAGGCTCTTGGGCCGGCTATCACATTCAGAAGCCATAAACATAATCTAGTAATGCCCAACATTTTATCACGAATAGTTCATGAGAAGATTTTTCCAGAAAATTAACAAAAATACTTTAAATAACCCCAAAATAAACCCAGCATTTAAAGGTTAAACCATAGTGCCTGAGGATTTCACTTTTACTAATGTTTTTCCCGTCACATGCCTTTGCCTTACATTGACCTGCCAGTCATCAGCCATGAGTACAGTTGCGTAGCTCAGTGGACTATCACATTAATTTGAGAAGCTTGGTAAAACACATTATGCACAGCAAGGAGCAGTTAGTTCTGGTCCCAAGTTAGACATCATAATGTTTAACTGTAAGGTTGCCAATGACTCAGTTAATGTTCACTTTGTTATTAACCCTCTTGGGGATGTCAGGAGACATGAACCAAACTGCGAACCAAAAACCAGAATGAACCACATTTATTTGCTGAAACATGAATTTAACAAGAACCAAATATTAATTTTTTTGCTGAACTGCAAACCAGTTTTTTTAAAAAAGGCTTTGGTTTGAGAAATTTTTAAAATTCAAAGTAAAGTTCAAATTTCCCAGATTATGCATTTGATGAACTCTCAGGCTAATAGTTTTATGAACCATCAGCTAACAATTACAGTTATGGAAAAAAGAATATGCTTGTTTTATTGCATCCTGCCTCTACCCTCTATCCAATAATTGCTACACACCTTGGGTTGTTTTTAGGCTGGTTTCCAAAAGAAACATAGCCTTATGAAATAGTCGTATCGATGTGTTTTTTGCCTCAATGGACCGATTTTCATGAAACTTGGTACGAGGCTCGTGCTGCCAGGGCCCACCTCGGCTATATTTTATTTGGCGATGATTGAAGTCCCGAGTTCAATTCCAGGAACTTTTTTCCCTATTTGTTTTGCATAGGAAGTCACAAATCCATCGTGCAGAGATGTTTTCTTTAATACTTTAAAATATCTAAAAATTGTGATATTGGAGCAAGGTATGTACTGATCTAAGGGGAAAAGAATGTAGATTATAATTCTTATCACCAAATTTTGATAACTTATCATATTTTCTTGAATTTCTACTAAAACAGCATTTTTGCATTTTAAATCGCATTTTATCAGATTGTTGCCATGGAGACAAGTTATTACTGAACATAGCTTGAGCATAGACGAATGAACAAATGGGTTATTTTCTTTTCCACTCAACTACCCTTCAGCAATGGACAGCTGATCGATACATATTAACGTATAAACAGTAACATATATTAAATTTGTTTGTTTTAAAAAATACATGCAAAATATAACATCAGAAAGAGATTTTGACATTGTTTTTAGTATTTTAAACCTGATAATGCTCTATTAATTTGTTTTCCAATTTTTCTCTATCAATGATAAACTTTGAATTACAAATGGTATTTATGGTATTAGAATTCCTTGGAATGACTAACACATACTGAAACATTTCCTGTCAATATAAGTAATCAATTCAAGACGTCAACTTTGGGAAACCAGCCTGCATTAGACTTCTTGTTATGATAGGATCAGCCAACATCTAATGACAAGGCAGCTTTTCCAGATATCTCTTTTACCTTTTTTACTTCAAGATCTGCCAACCTCATCCAATATCTGAAAAGAATTGTTTTCTCAAGGGCACACCTTGTGCCCTTTGCCAGGGATTTTCAGAATTCACCTGTCTTTATATTTAAAAATCTAATCCATCCCGCTTCCAGAGTTCATCCTTGCAAAACCTCTTATTCTTTTCTAGTATGAATTTTGCTTACTTTACGTCAATTTAACTAGATACAAGTCATGCAGAGCTGATTATTTTTAACTATCTTCAGAGCAACATCATTTGTCTTTCGTCTGAGTGCTTATTTTGTTTCACTTAGAATTCTTACTTTTTTTATGGAATTGAAAATATCTTCTACATCCATAATTAGGAATAGTGCAGCATTCTGAATCCAGAAGGAGTTTATGTGAAAATCCAATTATTGCTGGTTCAGCAAAGTACCAGGCAGTGCAAGCGTGTGTAGCAAGTATTCATATAAAAGTTCTTTATAAAAATTAATTTTTACATTGTCACAATGAAGTTTACATCTATATAATTTGCATTGCAATTACTTAGTACAGGGTTCACCAAACTTTTATTAGTTGTTTATCCCTATGAACCCAGTCAGTCAAATGGTATACCCCTTACAAGTTAATATGTATTATTAAAGGTTCTTAAGAGTTAACTGGGCACAGCGACAGTGGCACTGTCAATGGCGAGAAAGCGATGAGAAATGGTACTACTATGGCATACGGAAATCTGAATATGATTCCATGTGCTCCTCGACCCTCCAGGTTTGGTTGGTTTGGTTAGTTTTTGGTTGGTTGTCTTTCTACTTTCTCACTTTGGTCCCCTCCCCCTGGGTTAGGCTGCATTCATCTTCACTTATATTACTCGCCGTCATTAATTTTTTCACTATTTTTCATTATTTCGGCTTCAAATGCCTCTAACCCATAAATGCTGTCACATACTATTACGTCCCGCATCAGCCTTAATTTCCTTTACCTTTTGATACAAGAGACTTCTTTAAATCTAAATAACCTTTATATATTTTGAATTTTTTATCTATGCTTGTCCTGTATTTTTTTACCTTTTTTAAAATATATAATCTACGTTGAATTTTGCAACGGAATTTTCAATTTCACTACGATATGACTTTCTCCATCTAAAAATTGATTTTAAATGCGGCAAGGAACCTTTTCTTGGTGTTTGAAATGCAATATAAGACCTGTGTATCTTTTCAAAGGAAAGCACGATTTTTCTCCTCTTTTTTCCTGGTGGAGCCATATGGCTTATATCATGCGACAAAGGTCTTCGTCGACATATATAAAAAGAAAAGAAAATCTCGTCTGCCTACGCACAGCTTATTAGAAACGTTTACAATGCAATTCATGAAGAATGGAATTAGGTTGAGTAAAAGCATTTCAGTAAACATTTGCTTCCATGACCACATGACCCTTTGTTCCTTGCTGCATAGGAGAGCATCAACGCCAACCAACATCTGTCATTTCACCCTCTTCGAGGTGGTTGGGATTACTAAGGTTTATTGCATCACCAAAACAAGTTAGTTGAGAAGCAGCCTTTGGTCTTTTCGGAGGGGAATTACGAGGAATTGTGTACATCTATTTGTATGAATTTGTTTACATATAATATACGTTTAGATTTGTGATAGAATTTTAGTTTTAACCACAGACCTACGGACTTTCGGTTTCTCAAGTTGACACAAAATTTCGAGGAAATGGAACACAAAAAATGGGTTCCTTTTCTTTGACATTTGAAAGAAGATGTAGGGTCTGTTTTCCTCTTCAGATAAGGGCTTTCTCTGTTGTGTTATCTAGTTGGGCCAAATGCAGCGATGAAGCGAGTGGGCAAGAAGAGGACACATCTGCATAAATCACGAACAGTAAACCTCTTCCATATCTTTACGCATTACATTACTAGAAGTGTTTACTAAGCTATAAGGCAAATTTCTTGCTGAATCCAATGACGTATGTGTACATATTCTAAAAATATTAGGTAAGAACTTATATGCTAAAGTTTAACTTTTGAAGGTTTTCTGTGTTCTACATCTAAAATCATTTCTGATGTATACAACGTCATATCTCCCTTTCCAAGGAGCGAAATGTAACTATTTCTTCTATGTGACCTCAGTAATGACTAAGAATTATGACTGTATAACTAAAACGTTTATATTATAAATAAATCATCTTCTAATAAATCAGTAATACAACATTTACTTAAAAATTTCCAGTCAAGACATGAAAAAGTTGAGATACGTAAAACTTTTCACCTAATTGGTTTAGATGGATACAGTCATAGAATGAAATAGTTACTAATTTAAATTATTTTTTTATTAAGACTGTACATCAATATCTTATGGAATTCCTGGTGCTGAATGTTATATGTAAAGCATGAACGTGTGCCAGAAAATTAGCAACTGGTGTACATTCTCTTCTACTGCAGTAATGTTTGTGTGTAAAATATGATATGCAAATTGAGTATTTACAAATTTCATGTTTTACGTAAATCCACAAAAAAACTCAGAAAAATTGAGAGAAAACCTTTATCTGGCCGTACAGGTGGGATTTAATAAATCTCTTCTGGGCACGAATTGCCAATCAATGACGAAGAGTAATATAAGTGAAGATGAACCCAGCCAAGTAGAAGGGACCAAATTGAATGTGGAAAGGAAACCAACCCAAAACTAACTAAGCGGTCGTAGTGAACGGACGTGCCTGCTAGACGCTCTGCAAAGGGAAAGTTCCCAAAGTTCTCCCCCGTGTTTTCACCATCGCCCGCCCATGACCACCGGCCACAACGCCCGCCCCACCCAGGACCATGAAGCGCCCTCCCCCAGTCTGGAAATTTCTTTTCCTTATTCTTCTTGCTGGTGATGTGCATCCCAACCCCGGTCCTGGTAACAGTGTTTATTATCAAAATGTCAGGAGCATTAAAAACAAGCTCTCGTCCGCCACCACAAACCTTGTGGAATTGTCCAATTTCAGAGTAATAGCGCTGACGGAAACGTGGCTTAGTGTCAGTGTCGGCGACAACGAATTAGCCCTTATGCCAACTCATGTCATTTTCCGTCGCGATCGCAGTTCTAGGGGAGGCGGAGTGCTATTGGCAATTCATTCCGCCCTCCATCCAAACGCAGAAGTGACTTAGAGACGGATTGTGAAATTCTTTGGACCGAAGTTGTCATTTCCACTAACTCGCCCCGGAATAATTCCACGGTATTTAACAACAAACTATTTATCGGATATTTCTATCGCCCGTCCGACAGTAACATTTCGGTGTTGGAGAGCTGTTTCCAATCGGTGATTCGTGTGCGGTCACTCTGTCCCAATGTTATTCTCCGCGGGGACTTTAATCTGTCTATTGGTTGGAACTCACATACTGACGGTTCCACCAAAAGTGTTCATGATGAATTCTTCCTGGACCATTTCATTAACGGTCTGGGTTTTTTTCAATGCAACTCCCACCCCACTTGAAACTTGGCAACGTTGGATCTCATCATTTCCTCGGTCCCGTGCAGGCCATGATCCCCGGCAGAAACATTTTCGCCTCTGACCACCAGTCATTAGAATTTCTCCTACCCCCACCCTACCGATCCCCACCGCCCTCACCCCCTGTCCGAACCGTTAGAGCTTGGAACAAAGCGGACTGGCAGGTCATCAACCGTGCACTCTCCCTCCTTCCATGGGACCTCCTGGAGTGTGGGACTATGCAGGATAGCATCTCCCTTTTCTACGACATTCTCCACGGTGCCATTGGTGACCTCGTTCCCTCCCGCAAGATTTCCAAGAGACGACCCCTATGGATGTCCGAGGCGACCGCTGCAACCCTCCGTAACAAAGAAACCGCTTGGAAACTAAGTAAGACCCACCCAAACCCCCGCACACGCTCGGAGTTTGCAAAAATTCGCAGCCGCTCGAGAATGCTCCTCAGACATGACTATGCCAAATATGTGAAAACAATTACCGAAGAACTCAAAGACAATTCCAAGAGATTTTGGACTCTCATAAATGGCAGAAGAAAGTGTTCTCGTATTCCACTTACTGTGAGCTCCGATTTCAAGTCATTCACGAACCACGAAAGGCCCACCGCTTTCAACGACCAGTTCGCTTTGAACTTTTCCACACCCTCTCTCTCATCCCCCTTACCACCCATTGAGTCCATTTGCACTCACTCCCTCTCAACCACCCGCAGTGAAGTCCTAAGCCTTCTTTCCTCCTTACCTTCAAATAAGGCCACATGATCGGACGCCATCAGTTCCCTATTCCTCAAACGCACGGCCAACACTCTTCATCTCCCTATCACAAAAATATTTAACAGATGCTTCTCGGATGGATCTTACCGGACAGAGTGGAAAACAGCAAATGTCACCCCTATTCTAAAGTCTATCGTACGCCATCGAGTCCCCACTTACCGTAACTTGTCTCGCGAGGAATTACTTTCAGTGATGGGTATTTCCTCCCTGCAATTGCGTCGGAAAACATCCGACCTAAAATTTCTTCACGGAATAATGAATGGTAAATACCAACCAAATGAACTTCTTACCTACTTCTCTCTTCACGTCCCCCCTCGTCCCACCCGTAATCCCAACCCCTTACACTTACCCAAATGCCGACTCTCCATCACCAAAAGATCTCTCTTCTATCGATTGCCCCAAACATTTAATTCCCTGGTTCGTTTGTTCCCTGCTATTGATATGTTTTCTCTCTTCTCCTTCTCTGCACTAGTTGCCCGGTCACCTCCATAATTTTTATTGACTAAACGCTTTTTAATATGTTTCTGTTTTTGCATTTTCCTGTTTGGAACAATTTAATATCTGTTCCATGATTGTTAATTTAATTTATTTTATGTTGTTATATTACGGATCCATTGTAAAAGGCCAAAATTTGGCTGTTTATGGACCTTTTTTAATTAAATAAATAAACCAAGCCAACCCGGGAGGGGAGGATATTATCTTCAAATTTCCATAATACCTACATATGCCGTAGTAGTACCAATTCCCGTCACTTTCTTGCCATCAACAGCATCACTGTCGCTGTGCCCAGTTAACTCTAAAGACCCCTATAAAATTCTAACACAAAACAATTTATTTGCCATATTATTTGGATAATAAGACATTTTTTCCAGCAAAATGACTCCCAAAATCAGCCTGCATCTTATAGACTGAAGGTTAGATTATTACTGTCTTCAGTACTGATATTCACAAATACATTGATCTCCTTAATAGAATAATTGGAAATTATTTGTCGCAAAACATTAAAATATTTATTATTTCGACTTAGTGGCATGTGTGGAGAGGAAGAAGGCAGATGCTCTGAGAAATACAAAAATATGTAACTGGCGCTTTTTGGAGGTGTGTGATGGAAAAAATGTGGATGAAATTTCTATTGTGCTTTATTGCATCACAACTCTTTAGATACTACTGTGTTTTCTATCTCTAAGCAGATCATATTCTTGGCATGTGATATTGTGTCTGAAGAAGAGTTCAAGCTAAATGTGTATGGAATTAGATTAGCTAGTGAAACCGAGTGGCTCTGCTAAGTGGTCTTTTGATTTTTAATGCATTCCAGCACAGTACACAATTTTAGAGGAGAATAATTTTTTAATTTACCTGTACAGGCAGATGACATTAATTAGCAAATTTAAAATTTATTTTCACTGTTTTATCTTTATATCTACCACTTCATTTTTAGCAATAAATATTTTAATTTTCTGTATTTTTTGTAAGGGGCAGCTAAATCTCAAATTTACCATTCACGAAAAATTTCTTGGGCCGGGCCTGCATGTTAACCTGAACATATACTAGAGAGGTAATGTGATGCTGTGTCTGTACGATTAAGATAATTTAACCACATTTGGTTATTTTGAAAAAATAAGGTATGTATCCCCATACATTTATTTAGAGTGCACGTATTACTAACCAGGATTATTATTATATTTTACTGTAATACAAATCATAAGCCTGTTATTTTCTAAAAAATTGTTTCTCGAGTAGCTCCCTCAATCTAAAGAAACAAAAAATGAAATGTTCTTTTTAAAGTGGCTCTACAAAGCAGGAGAAGGCATCGGAACAAGAAGAAAAAATTAAAAAGTTGCAAAACTTACCACATTCTTCACTAAAACTACTTATGATACAACTTCCGCATCTATCAGTAATTGTATCTCAGTGTCCTCAGTCACTGAAGAAGAGAAGTTTGGCCATGCAACTATATGAACTGAGGCTACTGCTTCAGTCACTTCAGTAGATGTAGATAAACAGAATCAAAATTAATAACAGAAAATATTGCAAGTCCCGATCTCATGCTATGGACTTCACAATGAATAAAAACTTACAATCTTACTGGGATGAGAAAGGTCCATCCATGTCAAAACAAGAAATGTGGTTCCATCAAACAGCCCATGTATACACAGCTTGAGAGAGTTGCAGAAACGAGGCATTTAACTGTTTATGTTTAAGTGGCAGTACTCAATGGGAAGGTTGCAAATCATGAATGGTTTATCTATTCACCATCACAGGGAAGAGTATATTTTTTTCATATGCCAACTCTGCATTTATCACAGCTGGAGGCATGCATCAAAAGGTGCTTCAGAGCATGAAACTAGGCAGGAACATAGGAAATGCATGATGATGCACTAGTGTCACCAAAAACTGTTGATGTATAGACACACAGAAATTCCCTTTAACACATTCGTTACGGATGACGGCAATTGGCGTCATTCAATTCTTACTCAAGGAGCTGAGTGACGCCAATTGGCGTTAAGTGCAGCTGCGTGTTTCATTGTATTTGTAGTATCTCCGCATTCAGCTTAGGGAAAATGAAAGCTTTCCTGCTTCTCAGCATATCCGAAACATGATACCTCATTTATCCGTTTCAGGTTTTATGTTTTTTCTCCAGTGACATTGTATGTTTTATTATTTTATTCTCAGATTTATTTCTTTTCAAAATTTGTCTTTTGGTACATCAATATTCAAACATTGTATCATTCGAAGTATTATTTTCTGGTTCTTCGAGCCATTCTTCATTCGTTTTGCATCGGGAGTGGTTCTCTCTTTAGTTGGGTTTACGGTATATCTGCCGATGGTCTTCGTGTTGGATGTTTTGTGTCCACTTCCTTTCTGTAAATATTTTTGGTAAGTTGCAATGCTACTTTACTCTTTCTATGCAAGTATTTGGATACGTATTATTAAAGTGTTTTATATAAATATATCTCCTATTGTATTTTTGTCTTTGCAGAAGACGACTTTCATGTAGAGATTGTCTTCCTTATAGTAGGTCAGTGGATGTCACTTTACATCGTCGAGGAAAAACAAGTCAGTACATTTTTTCATTTACTTATTTTTTTATCTTTTTTAATAAAATAAATTAAAAATTTAATAAAATATTAATAGAATTTTCTACCGTTCCCTTATTCAGTTTATTCTCATTTTTTTGTATTTATTTCCACTTGTACAATTGGAGTTTTGGTCCCAGTACACCAAAATCAAACAAAATTAATTAGGTACTTATTGTTATTAAAAATTTATGTATAGTGTTAATTTGTACATCACTAACAGGCTTTTTATATTTCAGACCCATGGAATCTACTCTGTCAACATCGGGATTGAGTTGCAAATGCAGAAAACGGGACCGGGAAACAAAATATGGAATGAAGGAAGGAGAGATAATGAGGTCTTTGCTGGAGGAAGAGGAAGAAGAGGATCTGTTGAACGACAACCAAGACTCTGATTTTGATTCAAATGCAGATGAAGAAAAAGACAATTTGGATGAGGAGGAAGAGGAAGGTACTTCTCATATCTCAATTAGGGACACTGATTTCCTAGTGTGGCATGATACCAAACAAGCAAAAACTGAATTTCCATTCATCGGGCATCCTGAACTGCTAGTAGATAATCCTGG
Organism: Tanypteryx hageni; assembly: GCA_028673005.1. Classification (NCBI taxonomy): domain Eukaryota; kingdom Metazoa; phylum Arthropoda; class Insecta; order Odonata; family Petaluridae; genus Tanypteryx; species Tanypteryx hageni. Next base: position 271,040,153 of record CM054112.1, read on the forward strand.
CCCTGAACCTTTTGAGTTTTTCAAGCTCATCGCGAATGACAAATTCTTCGATTTAGTCATTTCGGAGACGAATGTACATAGGGAAAATGTACTATCAAAGTCTCCCAAAGATAAGTCCAGAGCCAAATATTTGCGTAATTTCACCCGGCCTGAATTTGAAACTTTTCTTGGATTACTCTATCTCACGGGAAATATTAAGCTCAATAAATGCCAATACTTTTGGCGGAAAGATGAGCTATATGATTTCCCAGTGTTTTCAAGAAACATGTCTCGCGACCGCTACTCGGCAATTATGAGATCATTGCATTTTGCACGCAATCCCATCGCAGTTCAGCCCGAGCTTTCCGATCTATTATATAAAATTCATCCCCTCTTGAATTTGTTTCGAGACAATATAAAAGCATGTTACTATCCCGGCAAAAATTTAAGCCTAGATGAGTCAATGGTGATGTGGAGAGGGCGACTATCCTTTCGCCAATATATAAAAAAACAAGAAACATAAATATGGCATAAAATTATACATGTTATGCGAACCAAATAGTTTTGGTCTCGATACTTTAGTCTACACTGGGTCAAATGATCCTGAAGTGGGAGGAGCTGAACATACAAAAGAAGTTGTCCATAAATTGCTAACAGATTACATCAATGTAGGCCATGCAGTTTACATGGATGATTATTATAATAGTGCAACATTATCTTAGGAACTACTCAAGCATAAGACCTACTCAACAGGCACACTAAGGGGTAACAGAAAAGGGAATCCTATACATATTTCTAAGAAAAAACTTCTGAAAGGGGAATCTATCACCAGGTATACAAAAGATGGGCTCCGCGTGGTCAATTGGAAGGATAAGCGCGATGTCCTTGTAATTTCTTCCGAATTTGATGACAAAATGATCAATGTCTCGAATAAGAGGGGTCAGACACTGAAAAAACCAAGGATAGTGGAGGAATATAACAAGAATATGGGTGGAGTGGACCGGGTGGACCAATTGATGTCTTATTATTCCATCAGCAGAAGAACTTTGAGATGGTACGTAAGATCGGGCCTCCACATTTTCCAGCTGATACTAATTAATAGTCATAATTTATATATTAGGTACAGCAGAAGTAAGATGAGTCTGGAAAATTTTAGGGAAGCTATTATTAAAAGATTGTCGTACAAAGGTAACCCAATAGAAGTCTTTAACTACAATGCCATCAAAAATTCATTTGCCTAGGCCATTTATTTTAGACAAGGATGATAGTATATTGAAACGATCAAAAATGAAGAGGTGCATCTATTGCAATAAATAAGGACTGAGAAAGGATGTGTCATTCTATTGTCCTGATTGTGAAGGGCAACCAGGGCTATGTATAGAACCTTGTTTCCGATTGCAACACAAATACTGATGTAATATGAACCAATGAAAATATTGTCTATTAAAAAGTGTTTATTTTTATTTTAATCTGAGATAATGAATGTTCATCAAAAATGATTCTTATATTTTTAAAAAACTAAGTTTGTAATTCTTTGTTATAGACGATATTAAATAAATATATTTATGAAAACTGGTGCTTAATATTTTGTCTATAACAAATTACACATTTTTTCGCTTGAATTTTTCACTAAGAATGTAAAACTAACTTCCAGGTTAGTATGTCTGTCAGTATTTCACAAATGATAAAAGATTGTTGTAATAAAGAAATTATCGGTTGAATTAGATTGTAAGAAGAATTTCCATTTTTGGCAAGATAATTTGCACTAGCAAACCTAAAGTTGTGCATGTTGCCTACATTAATTTCCACAGTAAAGCTGCAGTATGCCAATTGGCGTCAAAAAATAAAATTAAAAACAAAAGTTAAAAACTTCGCCAAATTTTTTAAAATACATTTTCTGCAGTAGGAAGACAGTACTTCGTAACAACAAGGAAAAAAAAGCTGCCGCTTCTTCGTAAAGTTAACCAAAATATTGCCGTAGTGAATGTGTTAAGAACAAATGTCAATATTGAAAAGAAGTGCTAAAAAGAATAACAGCATTCATTAAATCTTTAGCCTTGAGAGGACTTCCTTTTAGAGGAGACAACCAAACTACTGATTCAGTAAGAAACGACAATTATTTGGGCATAATGGAGCTGCTTAGTCAATTTGATCCACTCTTGTAGAAACACCTACAAAAACCTGGCACGGCTGGAAAAGGAAACCTGTCGGTCACGATTTGTGAAGAACTTATCAAGACAAGGGGGGCAAAAGTGCTTGCAGCTATTATCTCTAAAATACAAAAGGCATTTTTCAATTTCTTTTGATTCTACACCAGATGTGTCATACATGGACCAATCAACATTAATCACAGGTTATATAAAGAACACTGTTCCAAAAGAACAATCCATACATGGTTATAGAGGTGCAACTTACGAAGTGATTCAAAGCATTCGATTCATTCAGCAATAAAATTAAACTTCAATCTATTTCCTTCCTATTGGTTTAATGATCAAGATCATAAATAGCATAAAATTTCCATTGAAATCTCGAATTCGATTTTTTTCACAAAAACAATATTTTTTCCTACACTGAATATGGAGAAAGTAAAATGTTTGATGCAAACAGAGCCCCGCAATTTTCCTAGCCAGTTCTGACTGCAAAGCATGTCACAGCCCCTCCATAATATATTTTAATTCCTTACCACGAGAGGCAAGGCTGCTGTTTCTCAGGAACCAATCAAAATGCTCAAATTGGCCATGCAGCAGCAGGCATTAGGGTAATATAATATACAATAATCGCAATCTCTTTTTATATTCATTATATGAAAGAATATTTCAAACAAAAGTTGTAGAAAACTAAATTGTCTAAAACTTTAATATGTAATCACAAATATTTTCATAAATGAAGTCCTAAAGGAGATATTTGGAAAAATGGAAAATGACTCCAAGTAAACCTCCACTTCCAATTGACCAGTTTTGGCCAAAACCTTTTCAGACCTTGAATTACTAATAAAAATCTTAAATATAAAGTTTTGTGCCAATCTGATAACTAGTTTTTTAGTTAAGAGTACCCACAAAATTCATATCACACACACAACATTGAGAAAATAGTGAAAATGCACTGAGAAGACCTCAAAACATGTATTTCCGTTGAAATCTCAAATTCGATTTTTTTCACGTATACGTTCGCCTATACTACACATGGAGAAATTAAAAACAGGCAGTACCACCATCCACTCCTGTAACTTGCATTCTACTCCACACAGTGTTACATTGCATATGGAATTACAATGCACTCTCATTTACATAGATTATTATTCATCAACCTTTATGAAATTTCACAGTGCAAGTTATACTTTATTCTGAATTCTCAGAAAATTTTTCCTCTTTGACTCCACTTTAAAAAGAAAAGGTTTGTTATTTCAAGTATATAGTGCTACATTAAATGGTTTCCATAATGCCTGTACCTTATTTTGATGAGGTTACATAAGTTTATATGATCACAGAGAAATGCATATGTAAAATTAAAAACATAAGTTGCCATCATGGTGTTAAAGGTCTAAAAAATAGAAGACGGGTTTACTATACACTATTTTCCAAACAAAATCCAGCACTAAATTTCATCTCTAAACAAGGTTATACAAAGAATGGCAATGTTTGGACAACAAATTCTTGTTCTCTATGAAACAAATATAGCATACAGGTATTTCATTTTTTGTATTTGTTTTTTTTTAATATTGACGGTAGATGATCATTTAGCAGTTTTACTTCATATGATTAACCTAGATTAACAGGGAAATATTTTTGTTAATGTACAGTGTACAAGTTTTTAGTTAAAACCATTACAGGGGTCAAGTCCAGAGAATCAACTATTTTTTATATTCCAAAGTAATTGTAGGGCGTTTGCTATGAATGTATTGTCAGCAGCAAATGTACACCCCACTGCATTTTCACAGAAAATATTATTCAAATAAAAATTAAGAATACTTGAAATTTGTTTCCAGACAAACCACGGGTGAGCTGGAGGGAGCTGTACTATACATAGTGACGATATATAGTTTCGTCTCTTTAGCCTTTTCTTTTCTCAAGGCGAATTTACACAATTCTCTTTGGATTTGGATGTACATACATCAACAATTTATCGAAAGAATACCGAAAAAAATTCACAACAATTAAAAATTATTTTTCTTATCTTTCGATGAATTTTTCATTCTATGGATTGATATAGGTGATTTATTCTTTCGGTGAATTGTTTTCGATGAATTTTTCCACAAACCTTGGGTGTCAATGTGCAGCACTGATTTTCATCCAAGAGTTCGAAATAAGAGTCGATCACAAAGAGTGAACTTTTGAAGTTTAAAATAGCACTTGAGATTGCAAGTGTATTAAAGCACTAATAAGGGCCTTTTCTTAGTGGTTTACCTCTCCGAACTTCCAATTCCAAAAGTGAAGATTTATATTTTCCTGTCCATCAACACAGTTCCCTCACAGTTTTTTTTAAGTGAACTGTAAGTACATGAATTGGTGTTTTATTTACAGAAATTAAATAACAGATTTTTTTCCTCGTTATTTTACACGAATATTGATTTTTACTGTTTTTCTGTTAATAAATGCAGGTGTTATTTATAGACTTATGGACATACCTAACACAACATTTGAAGGAATGGCGAAAAGAATGTCTAATGTAAATTTTCTGTGATTTACCTCTGATGATAGTTATTTTAGAAAAGATATCGTTGTTATCAAACGCTTTACAATCACGGTCAACAACTTTACATAAAGTAGACAAACTTATAAGATGCACAATAAGAGCAATGCAATCTCTCAAGGAAAATATTGGTGAACACGAAGAAGTTTTTCAGTTAATTAAATTTGATACTTATAAATGCATATAATTTCAAAGCAGTGCATCGAAAATAACAAACTCTCTTCCTAGAGGTCAACTAATTCAAAGTGTAATTGATAATTTGACAGCCAGACTTTTATCGACAAATGACTTTTTTTCAAACCAGAGCACACTTGATGTGGGAACGAATCAAGTAATCATAAGCAATACGAATAACTTTTAGCACACTTTGATATGTTGGAACTAACCTCTTGGAACTTCGAGAAAATACTTTCTCCATGGCTAAAAGGGAAAAAGAAATTACAGCAGCTAAATAAGTTGTTAAAATTTAAAATCGATATTAATGATTTTAGGAATTTTGTGGACTCAAACCTCCAATCTAAACTGTATGTTCCTTTTCCACCTACTATAGCAAAAGCTAAGAAAACTGCTAACACAATTGCAATCAGCAGCGCAGAAGCTGAACAAGGTTTTAGTGTAATAAACGGTATAGCCACATGGGAAAGGAGTAAACACAATTAGCCATGTGTCCAATTTGATGACTATAAAAATATTGGGGAAATCTTTAACAGAATGGGATTCAGTGCCTTTTGTGAAGAGCTGGCTATTGTCTTCCTGATGATACTCGAGTTCGACCCAAGGTTGTTGTACAACTAACAGGAAAACAAAAAGTCTTTAAATTGTAAATGTAGGATGAAAATTGAGGCTATCCGTGTGAACACTAGACAAGCGACAACTGTTTAAAATGCCAGAAAATGCATTTAAAGTTTACCGATTTTTAAATGAGAAAAATTTTCTATCTAATAAATGCATCTTATTTAATTTCTCTCTTCTATTTTACCTTATTATGTCTAGATTACAATGGTATAAAAATAAAAACATCGGTGAAAAATGTTTTGTTGTAAGAGTCTGCATGAAACAATATGCATAAGAGATAAAAAAGATCTTATAACGAATAACTTACAATTAGACAAAATTGGAATGTAACTCATCTAACAGAAGAGATAAAAGATTACAGAGGTGTATGGAGGCAATATGGTGAAATAATTTTTGATATTCCGATGACATTTGACAGCGTTATACTTATACACTAACACTTTCTCTACAGAATGGATTTTCAAATTTGTGCACTAATTCTCAAAGGGAAAGTGCAGGCTGATCCACATAACTAATTTCACTCAAGTTGCGCAATGTAATGTTTAGGGTTCAATATTCACTTAAAATGACTAAAAACTGTCATCCTACCTCTTCCTTCATACTTCTACAGAACTCGCACCACTATTTTCACTTTCGACAAACCTCCGATCATACTGCACTAATCATTACTCTTCTAATTATCACAGAAAATATTTTAAATCTTCAAGAAAATAGGTTACATTTAAATCCATTTAAGCTAGAAATAATTAGTCGTTCTAGTAGCAATCATTAGATTTGATCTAATTATTATCTTTCAAGTCTGGTCTTCCTTCAATGATCCCATTATTAGCTTCCTCCTTTCATGATGATCATTCGCCCCCGATGATAACAGCATCGATTAAGAGCGGTGTTGCAAGATTGTTTATACAATAAGTTCACATCTCAGTATTGTACTAAAAATAGGAAAATTTGAACTTTGCAATAGTACATACAATCAACTTATTTCTGGTAACTACACCGCTTTTCTAGTCCTTGCACGAATAGGACTCATACAATTTTTTAGACAAACACCCAAATGTTATTATTTATTTATAATTTCAATAAATAATTATAAATATAAATTGACAATTAAAACATTGTATTCTTATGTAAGTTTATTTCTAATTCATTCCTTTACTGTTAAAATGTAATGAGCCAATTGTTAACTGATTGCCATCATACCCCTGCATATAGTGAGCCCCTTGATACCAGATTGGCAGCTCACCCCCAACTTAAACCATGTTCTTCAGTCAACCTATTTCCCAAATTAATTACCTTTGGCCACCAGTTTCCAAAAAGGAAATAGGCAAACAGTGCTACAAATAACTAAAATTGTTTCCAAGTACAGTCCCGGCCAGAATTAAAGAAACACCTCGTGGGGTTCTACGGCGGCATTCGCGCGAACTTAAACGAGCGAAGTCTCTTCCGACGGAATGGCAACCCTGAACAGGTGCAGGAGTAGGGGAGGATCCGAGCGCTGAGGGGGTGAGGAAACGCCGACAGTGTATTTGATAAATTCGGGGTATGGTTCAAGGTTTCTCGGTTGTGTATGAACATTTTGTGCAGTCAAGCCAAGAAAATTATCTATAATGTACTCCAGTATTTTCAAAAAGAGGAGTTAGGGCATCCTGTTATTTCTCTTGAGAAAGTACACAAGAGAGTAACTGAGGCCTGTGGTGTAACAGGAAGAAAAATTCAGGTGATTGCTCGTGAAGGTGTGATAATTTAGTTCAGTCAGATTGAAAGCTTATGGCGGTCGGATGTGCAGACTGCCAGGCATTGGAGGGGAAAGCACTTAAGGGGAGGAAAGCTTGAGGTGAAGAGCGATGAGCTTACCAGGTTTACAAACTTAGCCACGTTTACATGGGTCGTGTGGTGCGACGGGCTACACTCGGGTTGTAGTACGCACAAAGTGTTTAGACCAAAGGTTCCCAAATTGTGCTTCGTGAACCCCCTAGGGTTTCGCGAGAAGTCTCAGACAATTCGCGGAAAATAATCCTTAATGGCCTTTGCACAGCGTATTTTATTGTACGGTTTATGTTAATCATTTCCTGCAGTGATGGGACTGGTTAAAATCAAAGAGTATTTCTTTCCTTCATTTGTTTAACATAAGATTTAATGTAGAATATACTTAGTTTCCATTTTAATATTTCTTAAATTGAACAACGAAGTTGAGACAGAAGCTTGTAAAAACAAAATAACAAAATTTATTTTTGTTAAAGAGGGAAATTGAATCCTTGACGAATTCATGTGAAATTTATTTAGACTCAGATGCAGAATTTTTCAAGTTTTTTAAGGCCGAGAACTATAATGACAAATGCATTATTATAGGGGTTTGCCAAATGAAAAAGTTTGGTAACCACCAGTATGGACATTTCTCGAGTAAATTGTAAACTTGATCAATAAAATAAACTATTCCTCGTCGCTACCCAGTTTTTTACATTTCCCCAGATACTTTCGATGGGATTCAACTCCGGATGACATGGCAGAGTGTCCATCGTCTGCTAGTATTTTATCCACGTTTTAAACTTTTATACCCCGGGAGTCGAGCCATACATTCATAACATCCTTCTTCAAATTGCTACAAGGAGGGAGAACAGGCCTAACAGTATGGTATGCCATGTTATCCATCACCACAACAGAATTTAACGCTTTATGGTCTGGTGTGCCGAATTCAGCACATACCATTTAAAACATCATTAAAAAGTAACTATCGATAGTTTTTCATTTTTGCATGCTGGGACATTTAGTTACTCTTCTAGGTAGCTATTACGCCTGGTGTCGCCATCTGATATGAAGACATTGAAGAAAATTTCGATCGTAAAACATCTAAAAAACGTGGTTGAGAAGTTACAATTCTCTCGTGTGTATTTTGTTATCATCTTCAATATTCAGGTATTACGTTGTCTTTTTATAATTATTTTTACTTTTTATATAGTTTTGAGAAACAAATTATCAATTTATATTATGGTTGTATTGCAGAATTTGATAATAATTTAGAAAATTTGGTATGTGCCGAATTCGTCACATTGGGCACTCAAGGATCATTTTGTGGTAAGTATTTTTCATTGTAATAGATTCATTATGAATTATTTATTTTTTAAATACTAGTATTTTTGTAGTTTTCGAGATGATTGCTATTACTCAGTAAATATAATTTACTTTACATTATGTTGCATCGTATAATGTCTATTGTTTTATAATAAATAATTTATTGTTTGCCCTTTAGAACATGAATCCAAGTAAAGTTTATGGAAAAACAAGGAATTTGTCGTCTTATCGCGTTGTTCTGCCTCCAGAGGACAGTGATGATTCCCTTGCCAAGGATAGTGTCTGTGATTCTGAGGAAGAAGGTTCAATTCCTGAAATCACTGATGTGGATGAAAACTCTTCTGGGGAAGATTTTCCAGCTGAGCCAAATTTATCAGCAGCAGATACAGGATTTGAGAGCAAAATGAAAAAACGTTTGACAGTGTGGAAAACAATTTCTGGCCCAAGTAGCGCTAGAAACCCTCCTATCTGGCAAGGACAGATTCCACCATCTGAGTCAATGCAATCTCCAGTCCAATATTTTAATTATTTTTTTGACGATGATATTTTCAATAGTATTGTTGACCATAGCAATCTATTTGCTATTCAATGTGACCCTAGTAAACCTTTGAATATTACCAAAAATGAATTAGAACAATTTCTGGGTTGTGTTTGGTACATATCAATTTTTCGGTTTCCACGATCTAGAATGTATTGGGGTCAGTATACCAAATTAGAAAAAGTAGCAAATGTTAAGTCCAGGGGTAGATTTGAGGAAATTAAAAGTAGCCTTCATTTTAATGGCAATACTTACATGCCAGACAGGAACAGTCCACTGAATGACAAATTATTTAAGATAAGACCGCTCATGAATAAGCCGTTGACTAAATTTCAAAGCATCCCTCCAGAAGGCAAGCTATGTGTGGATGAGCAAATAGTTCCATTTAAAGGAAAGTCCAGTCTAAAGCAATATAATCCCAAGAAACCAAAGAAATGGGGTTATAAAATTTTCATATTGTGTGATACAATGGGATTAGTTCATAATTTTGAAGTGTATACAGGAAAAATTACACCTTTACCAGGTGTAGTTGATGTGGGAGCCAGTGGCAATGTTGTCTTAAGTTTGACATCCATTCTAAATGATAATCTCAAGTTTAGAATATATTTTGATAATTGGTATACATCACTGCAGCTTCTCGTGGAGCTAAGCAGGAGAGGGATTCAATCACTAGGTACAATTAGATCTAATAGAATTCCTGGGTGTCACTTAATGCCTGACAGTGAAATGAAAAAGAAGGGCAGGGGGGCAATGGAAGAGAAAGAAGCTTTGGTGGATGGTGTTGAAATCAGGGTCATAAAATGGTATGATAATAGACCGGTCACCCTGGCAACAACATTCAGCAGTGCCCACCAGGTAACATCTCACACGTTGGGATGAGAAGAGAAAGTAAAAAATAAATGTGGACTGCCCAGAAACTGTCAGAGAGTATAACAAGTTCATGGGTGGGGTGGACCTATGCGATGCTCATCTCTCCCGTTATAGAATATTCCTCAAGTCGAGGAAATATTACCATAGATTTTTTTATCATTTTGTAGATATGGCAGTGGTAAACAGCTGGGGACTCTATAAGAGAGACAGCGATTCCCTCGGAATCCCCCAAAAAAAATCAATGTGATTTGCTAGAATTTAAAATTAGAGTTTCTGAGGCCTTGATGATGATGAGAGGAAAAGAAATGGCCAAAAAAAAGAGGGGCAGGTCATCTATTACCAGTGTAGATGCAGAGTTTATAAAGAAGAAGAAAAAAGGGCCAGCTAATCTGATTCCAGATTACGATGCAAGGACTGATGGGGTTGGCCATTGGCCAGAAGTAATGGAAGTGAGGCAAAGGTGTCAAAATCCAGGTTGTTCCGGTAAAACAGTATTTATGCGCTCCAAGTGCAGGCTACATTTATGTCTTAACAAAAATTCAAATTGCTTCAAAGATTTTCATGCGTAATAAATATATTAAACTTTTGTCAAGTGTTATTTATTTCCTAGTCCTCGATATGTATATTTATCTTACATTTGAATGTAAAAAAGTAAGTTTAATGAGTTAATCGATGTTTTCCAAAAGGAGGTAAAATCGGTGTATTGTGGGTTGCCTAAAACCACCAGAAATAAAATTAGCCTCAAACGCCTGATGTGCCTAATTAGGCACAAACCTATTCTGCAATTAATAAATAATGAAATTGTTAAAAAAGTATAAAGCGTCGTTTACTATCATGCCTTGAAATAGAATTGAGTTTAAAAAAAAATTTTTCAATAGGAAAAATTGTTGTCCATAAAGGGTTAAAGCTAAATTCGGGATTAGACTTCCTTTTATCTACTTCATGTAATTCATACCCCCGTGGTAGTCTTCAGTTTTCTGGCCTGACTTAAAAATGAGCAGCGACTGCTGAACAAAGCAGATTTCTCCACCTTTTAGAAACAAAATGCTCATATAGAAACCCAATATTTAATTGGCAACACTTGGTAATAAATACATAAATAAGCAAATAAATAAATAAACATATAAATAAATATATATATATATATATATATATATATATATATATATATATATATATATATAAAAGATATGCACTGGTGGTGTAGTGGTTAGCGTGTCGGCTTTCTATTGCAAAGTTCGGGGGTTCAAACCCCTCGAATGGAGGTTTTATTTATAAAAAAAAAACTATCATCAGTGCCTGGCAGTAGGCAGCAGTACTGTCAGTATGGTATAGAGCCGAAAACAAATGATGTTGGTTGGGTCTATATCCAATACAGCTGTAGGCGTGATCAGGACGATTTGAACGGCTACAGTACTGCGATGTGGAAAGCAAGAGGGAAACTACCACATTACAATCCCTAGTAAAGATTATATGGTTGGACAATATGAGTTCTCTCGAGGTAAAACAATCCGGAGGTAAAATAGTCCCCCAATCGGATCTCCGGGCGGGGACTGCCTTGAGGAAAACATTTGTCGAAAGTAAATTACGAATAGGGACTTGGAACGTAAGAACTATGAGAAAGGCAGGAAAGCTAGAGAACTTGAAAGAAGAAATGAGAAGAAATAGAGTTGACATTATAGGGCTAAGCGAAACTAGATGGGAGGGAGAAGGACAGTTCGACTCGGAAGAATTCACGGTAGTTTATTCTGGAGGAAATAGTGGGGAAAGGGGAGTAGCTCTGGTACTTAGGAAAGATATGATGAAAAGCGTGACAAAGATAATAGCAACGAACGATAGACTGATGGCAATAAAGCTAAAAGCAGTCCCAGTGGACATGCTGATAATCCAGGTATATATGCCAACGTCAGCTCATGACGATGAAGAAATAGATGAGATCTATGAGCAAATTAATGAAATTTACGAAGAAGACGGAAGAGGAAAGGTAAACTGCATAATAATGGGAGATTGGAACAGCATAGTCGGAGAAGGACAGGAAGAAAATGTTGTCGGGCAATACGGACTTGGGAAGAGAAATCGAGGAGGGGAGAAACTCGTAGAATTCTGCATCAATAATGACCTTGTAGTGACTAATACATGGTTCAAAAACCATAAACGAAGGTTATACACATGGAAAAGCCCAGGAGATAGAATGAGATGCCAAATAGATTACATCCTTGTAAAACAAAGATTTAGGAACAGCATAAAGAACGCCAAGGTATTGCAAGGAGCAGACATTGATTCAGATCACAGCCTTCTAATACTTGACGTGAGTACAAAGCTCAAACAAATAAGAAAAACGAGAAGAGAAAGACAGACCTGGGACCTAGAAAAACTGAAAGAAAGGCAGGATGTAGTCAGCATGAAGTTGGAAGATAACCTAAGAAAGTTGGAAAACAAACCGAAGACCGTCGATATAGAATGGGATGAAATTAAAACCAGTATCAAGGATACCTTGGATAAAGAGATTGGAAAACAAGAGAAGAAAATCAGAAAACCATGGATCACGAAGGAAATGCTGGAGAAAATGGATGAGAGACGAAAATGGAAAAACGTTAACAGTGAAGAAGGTAGAGCCAACTATAGGCGTATAAACAATGAGTTGAGAAGGGTAACAGATAAAGCTAGAGAAAATTGGCTAAAAGGAAAATGTGATGAAATAGAACAAATGGAGAAATTAGGACGGTACGATATGATGTACGCTAAGGCACTGGAATTAGAAGATAAGAAGTCTAATGGAATTTGTGGTAAAGGAATTATGAATACGGATGGGAAGATAGTCTCAGAAACAAAGGATGTAGCACAGGTATGGGAAGAATACATTAAGGAATTATACAGCAAACAGACAGGAGCGGCAAAAATAGAACTGGAAAATGAGGAAAACATTGAAGAAGACAACTTAGGACCAAGTATTATGGAGAGCGAAGTAGAAAAAGCGATAGTGGAACTTAAGAAGGGGAAAGCCACGGGCAGCGATGGAATACCGGCTGAGATACTTAAAGTCATAGGATCAGAAGGACTAAAAACGATCACGAAATTAATTAATAAGATTTACGACACGGGAGAGTGGCCTCAGGATTTCCTAGAAGTAACAATGATCCCTCTAAAGAAGAAGCCAAAGGCAATGCAGTGTAAAGATTACAGAACTATAAGCCTTCTGTCACACACATCGAAGATCATCACGAGGATTCTTAATAAAAGGCTGGAGAAAAAGGCAGAAGAAATAATAGGGGAAGATCAATTCGGTTTCAGAAAAGGACGAGGAACTAGAGATGCTATAGGAGTAGTTAGAATCATATCAGAAAGAGCAATAGAATACAGTCAAGATATCTGCGCATGTTTCGTAGACTGGCAGAAGGCCTTTGATAGAGTAAATTGGGTAAAGTTGATGAAGATATTAAAGGATATAGGTGTAGACTGGAAAGACAGGAGACTGATTAGGAATCTATATGAGAATCAAGTTGTAAAGGTCAGGTTTGAGAATGTGGACACCTGCGGAATAAATATCGGTAGAGGAGTAAGACAAGGCTGCTGCCTATCGCCAACCCTATTCAATATATATGGAGAAAGTCTAATGCAAGAAGCTTTAGAAGGCACAGGGGATTTCAAAATTGGAGGAAGGATTATAAGAACAGTAAAATACGCAGATGATCAAGTACTTCTAGCAAGAAAGGAAGAGGAGCTACAAAAAATGATAAATAGACTAGTGATAACAGGTAGAAAATACGGTATGGAAATAAATACAGAAAAATCCAAGGTCATTCGAATATCGGGTAAAGAAGAGAATCTGAACATAACTATTGGGGGAAAGCCATTAGAACAAGTTTCAGAATATAAATACCTTGGAAGTATCATAACACGAGAGGCAAAATGTACGGATGAGATCAAAACTAGAATAGGAAAAGCAAAAGCGGCTTTCAGGAGAAAGAAACAACTACTTACAGGGAATATAAGGGAAGATATCTGCAAGAAGTTGATAAAATGCTACGTATGGAGTATAGCATTGTATGGGGCAGAAACATGGACGCTAAGGAAAAATGACATAAAATACTTGGAAAGCTTTGAAATGTGGACTTGGAGGAGAATGCTGAAGATAAAATGGACAGATAGGATGAAAAACGATGAAGTGCTACGAAGAATAGGAGAGAAGCGAATGATTATACAGACTATCAGAAAGAGGAAGGCTAACTGGGTTGGACATTACCTGAGGAGAGAGAGTATGATTAAAGACGTGTTAGAAGGAAAACTAGATGGGAAAAGGGAAAGAGGTAGGAAAAGGTTTCAGCTGATAGACGATTTGAAAGGGAAAGAGAGTTATCAAGATATAAAGAGGACAGCGGAAAATAGGAGTATATGGAGAACCAGGTTTAACCATGAATAATCACGGACCTGTCTACGGACAGACTACCTATGATGATGATGATATATAAAAGCATGGTCCAACCGGAACTTATTATGCCTTCTTTTCACATAATATTTATTTAATACTTATATTGGCTTGAATAGCTTTAAAATCACCATGGATGAGTTGCTATTTGAATTCCCAAATATCATAATTTAGCGTTATAAGATATTACAAATACATTCTAATGAAAAACTATATTGATCACGCAAATTTGTGTGGCAAAAATAGCGCATGTATGTACTAGACCAGTGTTTCCCAACCTTTTTCGAGTCGCAACCCCCTTTTATAATAGCCAAGTAACCTGCGACCCCCCCGACACATTTGCATAAAAAGGCATTTTTAATAGGGTAAAGAAAACACATTAAAAACAGATTTTTCAGAATATAATTCTAACCTAATATTTGATGGGATGGTTGTACTTGCATCTGGGCAACCAGCTGCAAAATTTGCGGCTGAGTGTTTGTTAAAGCCAACCTCATGTCTACCTCAACATTCAGTCTGTTTCTTGCCTTTTTTTGACATGAAGAAGCGTTGAAAAATCCACTCTCGCAGAGATATGTAGAGGCAAATGGAAGTAAAACTCGCAAGGCAAGCATGGTGGCATTTGGATATGACTGATATATAGCACACCAGAACTGAGTCAGCAATTTTTCATAAAACAAATTACGTTCCGAGGAATCGTTTCGCAGATCCAAGAATTCATCCTGTACTTCATCGGGAATGCTGCATTCAGGGAAGCAGAGAATGGGTTTCGTACAAGTGCAGCTTCTTCTTTCGTAAGTACCGCTGAAATTCCTTTTCAAGGGATTCAAGGTGCCCAGTAATCTCCTCTTTCAGATTCTCATCCAGTTCACGTTCAGATTCCTCTACCACACTGCAGAGTTTTTCAAACATGGCAATGTTTCCAAGATTTACTTTCCGACGCCAGTTTTGCAGCTTCCCTTGAAATTGGATAATGTGTGTTTCCTTTCCCTGAAGTTTCAGGTTCAGCTTATTTAGCTGGTCTAAAATGTCTGCTAAGTAAGCAACTCTTTTCTTCCAAGCTTCATCATTAAAGTAAGCCAGAAGGTCATGTTTCCCTTGCACTTCCAGGAACAACTTGATTTCATCTTTAAACTCAAAGACACGATTGACAACATTTCCTTTCGACAACCAGCATACAGCAGTGTAGAAAAGAAGAATCTCGTGATCAGAATTCATGTCTTTACAGAGTTCTTTAAACAGACGGGTGTTGAGGGCTCCAGATTTGATGTAATTCACAATTTTGATCATTGAATCAAGTACCTCTTGCAGAGGAGCTGGAAGAGTCTTACTGGCAAGAGCATATCGGTGAATCATGCTGTGAATGCCCTTTGCTTGGTGAGCAAGTTCTTTCACTTTTGTCTGAAAGCCCGACTTTGACCCTAGCATAGCTGGTGCTCCATCTGTAAAAACCCCACAGACCTTTTTCCACTGTAGTCCTCCAGTTTCAAAAAAGGTATTTATCTTCTCCAAAATATCTTCACCTTTTGTAGTAGTTTCAAGTGCACTACAAAACAGGAACTCTTCTTTGATGTCATCTGAATGAATATATTTCACGAAGACAAGCAACTGAGAACATGAACTTACGTCCGTTGAATCATCAACTTGAAAAGAAAACAATGGAGAAACTTTGATTTCATTCAAAACGTGCTCTTTCACGTCTACGGATATATCTGAAATGCACCTCTGAATAGTGTTATTGGACAGAGATATTTGTCGCATCTTTATCTCGCTGGCTTCCCCAAGAATTAACTTCACCATCTTCAACATGCAGGGTTTGATGAGCATTTCACCAATCGTGTAAGGTTTTTTTTTGGCAATTTCCAATGCGACTTCATATGATGCTTGCACTGCTGCTGTGCTCTGTTGCTGACAACTTCCTCTAGGATCAAGTCTCTGACGTCTGAGACCAGTTTCATGGCGTCGAAAGAACTCCAAATCCTTTTTAGTATGTTCCGAATGCTTTGTCTCTAAGTGACGTTTGAGTTTTGAAGGTTTCATAGATACAGCACTGAGAACAACATTGCAAAAACGCATTGTGGCTTCTCTATGCCATTGCTGATCAAGGTCGTAAAGCCAAATTTTAGATAGTCTTCTAAATATTTACGTTTCTTCTCCATGGGTATTAATTCTTTTTCGAGAAAAAAATTTTCTTTTTGTATTTTTATTATTAATTCGCGTTTCACGAATTTTTATCAATAGTAATACTTTTTTAAATAAATGTTTAATAATGTTTATCGTTAGTCACTTGGCTCACTATTTTATTAAAATAATACACCTATTAATTCTAATAATATAACAATAAAAATATAAATAAATAATTACCCAAATAAATTGTTTTCCGTCGGGAAATGATAATAGCGATGCAGAAAGCGGACCGACAGCACGGACTGATGACAACCTACTGACGCTCTTTAGATTTTAGAAAGTGCAAGCAGTAGCTAACCCGTGCTCGACAGCGAGTGGCCAACTAAAGGTGTTTGACTATTGGCAAACTAAGTTCGCGCCAGTTTGCATTAGACGGCCCATCGCAGACAATATTGAATTACATCACTGCAAACATGGCAGCATCGGCAAAACATATGGGGTGATCTTCAACTGCGTTCAGAGAGCAACTCATCTTTATTTGACGGTCCATATTTGACTGTCTGTTATTCAAACATCAAGACACCGATTAAAAATGAATTTTGCATCATAGTGAATATTTTTTTCAGTTTACTATTTGTAACATAGAATTTTATTCTAATGATAACACAGCATTTTTATATTTTAGGGTTAGGGAGTGAATCAAGGTCCGCTGCGGCAGAAATTTGAAAAAATATTAAAGGCCCGCCATAGCAAATAATTAAAATAATATAAAATGTTTAATATGCATGAACACGGCGGGCCTTTAATATGTTTTAAGTATTCGCCGTGGTGGACCTTAAGTCACTTCCATTCATTTATCAAAAATCAGTGTTACAACCACTAGTAGAATATTGCAGTGTAGCCATATTGAAATAAATAAGTGTTGAAAACCTTGGTGGTGAAATTTCCTATAAAAATAATTGCAACTAAAAATAACTGCGGCGACCCCCCAGAAAACACTTTGAGACCCCCTTGGGGGTCACGACCCACAGGTTGGGAACCCGGATACTAGACTATACCGACTCCAACAAAAACTATCCTCGGGAGCTCGGCTCTAGTAGCAGGAGATTTACACCAGTGTCATAAAAATCGGTGTATTGGTGTAAAAGTTAATAGGGAGGATGGACGGACACAACGACGAAACTATAAGCCTATTTCCATTCTGGAAAGTAATCTAAAAATAATTACCAGCATGAACAATAATCAGTCGCTGCCCCTTAGAAATCGGCACTTTCAATCCTGAATCATCCCCGCTGGACAATTGGTATGGAGTCATGTGTGTTGAATGAATGTACATTCCATCGGTATATACGATGGGGCATCCTTCTTGGTATTTACGAATCGCTCTTAAGTATTTGATCCGTTTCAATCAAATATCATTTCGCTCACAAAGTATTTTCTTGTTATTTGTTGTTTTCTTCCACCTATATAATTTTAAGATGTGAAATTGTTTAAAATCTCAAAATTATGAATTATATATTCATCAATATACGTACCTGGATCCAATTTTCTTCAGAAGAATTCTAAGCGAACTGACTTGGCCTTTGAAACTGGTGTCCTCTCTTACCAAAGGGAGCAGAGCTTTCAATGCTGGATGCTTTTTTTTAGTCACGTGGAATTGATGCACTATTCTTCTCACTACATGGGCATCAAAATCATCGACTGTCAATTTCGGACTCTTCTGCATCTTATGCTTTCGCGGAGATAAAAAGGAACCTTTTTTAATATCTGCCCCTTCCTTTGAAATTCGCTCTCATGTGCGACGTGAGATGCCTGTTGCTGCTTCGGCTCGCCCATATGCATTTGTAATAGGAAAACTGATTCCTTCCGCAGCTTCCTTCTTCATAAGACACAGAACATTATAAATAATTTCCCGTGCCTGGCAATGGATAACTTTCCTATTTCCTAGCTTTGAGGTAGATGGAGCAGCAATCATACTGTTAAAGTTGTTAATAACTAAGGGAACAACAGGTTCAAGGGCATAGTAACAAAAATGTGAGAAATTAAGTAATGGAAAATAACAATAACTATAACAAAACTAAAAACAAAATTAAGATAACAAACAACAAAAGGAATGGATAACACAAAAACGGATGAGCGCAAAGTATAAAATAACAATCACTCAATAACAGATCAACAAATGAAACTATGAAAACTAATAACGATAGCAAGAGCGAAGCAGCAGTTGGCAACCTGGATGCGTGAAGCAAGCCTAATGCACTTTCTCCGGTATGGAAAATACCCTCACACCTGCAGTTATGACGTTTCGCCAATGGACTCACTTAGTCCTAAAATCGACCTTTGCGCACCACCACAAGCTTTCAACCGGACTATAATATTTTAAGGAAATACACGAAATTATTGGATATTTATTTTTACAGGATTATTATAGATTAGCTTTACAACGTCAACAATATATTCATCCTGTATACTTATGAAAATGAAGTATGTAATGCAATAATCACATTAAAGAGTAACAGCTCAAGTTTTCGACGGGCTACAAATTTTCAATGTGAGCACCAGAGGTTATTCGACAAACATTCCAGCATAACTCCAGCTCCCCCCATAGCAGTGTTTCAGGAGTGACTTGTTATACAGCAGAAGTGATTCTGATCTTCAGTCCATCCACATTTGCTGGTAATGGTGGTTGATAAACAGTCCTTGACGTAACCCCAAAGATAGAAGTCCATTGGTGTCAAGTCTGGTGACCATGGAGGCCAAGCAATGGGACCCCCACGTATAATCCACCTGCTCAGACTCAGCCTGCCTGTTTTCTTTAGATGATGCACACAGCAACCCGTATTCATGACATTTCTGTGCCATTCGTACAAAAAGGGTCTAATCGGAGGCTGTCTGTTGTAATGAGTGCAAAATTTTTCTGCACTTGTGTTGCAGACTTGGTCACCTCAAATCTAAAGACACACTGTGCTTCCTCAGCATTGGTGAAATCCGCCATTTCTGTTGATATTACAGCAGTGCCTCTGGTGGGCAGCTGAGATACTGAAAACTTGTGGGGAAAAAACTCGACAATCATGGCTCTCATCCAGTGCCAATACTACTCCCACTCCCATTATCAGCAAGCAGCTATCAGCATACAAAATTGTAAAGCTACTTTATAATAACCCTGTATTTTAATAATATATGTAATTCTACATAGTAATTCTGATATTTGAAAGCCAAAGAAATTATGTATTGAAATGAATTCCACATCTTGCACTGCTACTACTACCCATTACTTATATAATAATAATATCTGACTCTGTTACAGCAAGGGATTTCATTCAGGAGAATGGTTCACCCTCATTCAAAACGCCATTTAACCAAAGGAAGTAATGGTCGAAAACCATTACAGAGTTTGATGACTTTCAGAAGGATGTCTTGAGGAGGACAGTCATTGAGTTTTACAATGAAAGCAAGATCTCAAATTTGAACAAAATTCGGGGAAGAATGCAAGAGAAAGTTGGTATCCAGGGAAGCATCTCTTCGGTATGGCAAGTTCTCTGAGAAACGAGATTAATAATAATAATAATGTTTATTGGTCCTTGGATCAGTTACATTGATATTGGACAAATCAGTATTGCAAAACCTTTAAATACAAAAGGATGGCAGATGGGAGGAAGTTCTTAATGGAGATGAAACTTGGCTTGGTCATTATGAATGGAATTATATATTTTTTTAAATAATAAAATGCTCTGTCAAGAAAATTGTATTTATTTACAGCATAGTTATAAATGTTATTCTCGCTGGAATTAACGTCTTTCGTGGTACTGTAAATACTCATAAAAAACGAATTTAAAAGAGCTAAGGGAAGGACTGTTGAATAACACATGAAGGGGGATTTTAAAAGAATACAGTAAAATATCGATTTACGTTTTCCTCAATTTAATGCTTTTTTTCTCTTGGTCCCGCCGAATGATACATAAGAAAATTTTTACGCTTTTCTTAATCGGTCTCTTAAAAATGTGAAATCAAGGTTTCACTGTATATATCTGTGTATATGTATAGGAAAAACTAAAATGGATTTGTATGATAGGGCCCGTGGCATCAAGTTCACTATTACAAAGTAATATAACGTTCAGCATTCCCTTTGCCTTGAGTGCTCACCTCATACGTTCATGTGGAAGATATGGTAACAGTGAGTAGCCAAGACCAGCGAAGAGACACTGCCTCCACCCCTGAGAACCGAAAGCATGCGAGCTGTCCTGAGTACGAACGAACTTTCACTCACAAAGTCATTTGAAAAGCACTGCAATTGTCTACCAGAATTAACTTATACAAGGAAATTATGAAGGAAATACCAGAGCCCTATCGTTAATACCAATGACAAATGGAGAAACCTACGAATAATCATAAAAAGTATAATAAAAAGAGAGTATACACATACATACATACACATGCCAGTTTAGGAGAAAATCACTAAGATGATCTGCCTACCGAGGATGTAATCTTTGATTCAGAAATGAATATTTAGGCACTTTTAAGGAAGGCTTGATTGGTTGTTTTTTTTTGTGTGTGTATGTGTGTGTGTGAGAAAAGGGTCCCTGGCGTGGAGTAGTTTCCAATAAACCTGGAGAGTGTGTGACATTGCATGAGTGTTCGGTCCCTGGCATGGAGTAATTTCCCCCAAACCAACGTGCATAGGAATACTTCCTTTTTATCATATTTTTTTATGGTTATTAGGAGGCTTCTCCATTTGTCACAAGGAGAACATGACTCAAATAAGACTTACGGTTTCCAGATACTGGAGCAGGTGAAGCTGTGGCCATTTGCTTGTAGTTTGGTGGAAGAGCCATTTGAAAGTTATCAGACTAATTCTGCTGAGAAAGCAAAATTTCATGATAAAATGTTAAATTATTTTATGTATTAGAAAATTCCATTTTTTTCAAGTTAATGGGTCGAGTGAATAAAAAATAAGCAAATGCTTATGCTTAAAATTTCTATCACTTTTTAAGCAAATGCTTGATTTGGGGTGAATAAAAAAATAGCATTTGCTTATTTTTAGGATTTTTCTTAAGCATTTGCTTAAAATTGTGTGAATAAAACCGAGCTTTTGCTTAATGCTTTAAGCATATGCTTAAACTTTTTTAAGTGAGGTAAAGGGCTTGCTAAGATATTTCTAAGTACTCTATTTTCATGATAATTGATCCTAAATATAAATATGGTAATTTATGGTGACATGAAAGGTTAAAAAATACGAAAAAAGTTTCAACAACCAACGGTTATAGAAATTTATATCGTTTCTCTGAAGAAAATGTTAAGTACCTATATTTAAAATCTGTTACTCGGAGAGTGTCAAGAGAGACGTGGTGGGGTACTGTCTTCCAAACAGAAGATAGAAGTATTTTTAAGGTACTTAAGTGATCCTGGATTTCAAATAGGAGTCGGGGAAGATCACCACGTATAATGCACAACTGTATGTAAGACAAAAATTTGTGGGGTCCAAAATCACTATGAAGGCAAATATGGATCTGGATAAAATTACTTAATTGAATAAAAAGAGACCCATGATTTGTGATATTATCGAATTCAGTTATAAAAGAAATAGTTTTAAAAAATTATTAATTAGCTTTTTAAAAATATTACCCAATATATTTATGTTTTTAGTTTGAAATTCAACTATGTAAAACTTTAAATGTAGACAAAAACATGTGAAGGAAGAGTTGCAAAGAGCTTTCTTCCGTAAAATTTAATCATTTGCTTAAAACTGAGTAGCAAATGCTTATAAACAAAAGAAAACTTTTATTCACTCAATATGAAGCAAATGATTTTAGCATTTGCTTATGCTTTTAGCAAATTATTTTGCTTTTACAGTTTGCTTTAAGCATTTGCTTAATTTTTATTCACTCGACCCAATATCCGTAAAACCAAACAGCAAAACACTTATATAGGTAATAATCATTGTTGGGTCAATTAATTTATTTTGTATGGGTTTTATTGTGATTGGCACGGAAACTAATTATATAAAGTAATATAAATGATAAAATTCAAATTGAATAACTCGGAATGCACCACGGAGTAGCCATTCTAAGTCTCAAAAATAAACAAGGACATTTTCTGATATCCATACAAGCATTGAAAAGGGCTACCACATAAAAACCGCTACTGCTTGTTTATCGTAAATTGAAGTTAATAATTTCACGTCGGATAACAATCATACCATCAATAATGGAGAAAAATTCACTGCTGGGACAGACTACATCCGACCGAGATACATTAAATACAGCCATAAGATAGCATATTTTCAATTAAATTTACAAATATAAAAATTTTCATCGAAATGTCCATGAAGCAAGTATAATCAAAAACGTTAACCTACCATGGCACAGTATAAATGTTGCAGCAAGCTCGAGCTAAAAATAGTAATCGAATAGCCAGTATCATAAAAAGAATCAGCCTTTTCTAATCATGAAACACAAAAACGTAACTTCCTTCTAATAAATTAACAGAACATTATGAACCCCCAGCAACAGGTGCTAGAGACAATGAAACGCTTCGGGAAATTGACCTTTCCCACCAGAACAAAATTTTAAGGAATGGAAAATTCTGATACACAAGTAGTGCGTTCTGAATCTTGGATGGCTGCATAGAGATTGACCAAAACGTTTATTTGTAATGCCAATTCAACGCAGATAAAATTGAATAATGGTAATTAGGGAACTGACCAAACATTTATATTCTTATAACGTTATGAGAATTGTCAAGAAAAGTATCGTCAGAGTCGTTTTGAATTGTACAGTGTACTCACAGACTTAGGAAGTATATTCCTAACAAGGTGCCTCAAAATTGATTGATACGATTTTTGTATTAATTAATACGGGTATCAAATACTTAGGAACTGCAGTTCACTTTTTTCGGCACAATCTAATTCCCTTCGTAAAACTTCTTCACTCGAATTTCAGCATTGGCGACCAGTAGAACTTACATCACCTACACCAATCGGATAAACTCCATGTTAGTTGATATGTGTGTGAAGTTATATACGATATGCCATATACGATGTATCGATATTCGGAATGACCAACAAAGAAGTTGAAACGTGTCTAAAGTTTATTTATTGCAAATTATGGAATACATACGCCATTAAGATGTTTAAAAACATTTAGGTAATTTGAAAAACATCTTATTTTATCGTAATCAGCAATTTTAATGACACATAATGGTATAAAGAAGTGATAATGATACTTTTTACGTCCATGCTCATTCATCATCAATCAACTGCAGAGAAAGGAACTGAATACGAGAAAAACAAGCAGTGTTGGATATCAGCAATAGCAGGTAACACACAGCAGATATTCATAAATAAATTTGTGTGCTTTACTAAAGCCTTCCAGGTATCAATTTTTTTTAATTATAACATCCGAAGAGCTAGCACAAACTATCAACTTACGCAATAAACTTTAGTTATTGTTTGTGAAGAAATGGAAGAAAGTAAAAAGCCATAAATCATAGGTGTTATTAAGCATAGACTTATACGTATTCTGATATATAATTTTATAACCTACAAATTACATATAGCCATTATTTTCTTGTCTATTACGGCCTTGCAAAAATTTTTTTCACCCATCGTAGTTAATAATCGCAAACGAAAAAACTACGATAGACAAGAGATCAATATTAATAAAATTGATAGACAAATACTTTTTAATAGGTTTGATATACTTTTTAGTGACCTAAAACTTAATATAGCGTATTTAAAAAAACATTTCGGATACGCTACCTGCTGAAATGTACAGTCATTTGTAAAAGTCTGTGGGCAAGCTCGGTCGCGCCGCTCACGGCCAAAGAGTAAAGTTAAAATATATGTTGGCACTACGTGATTCGCAGCGAGAGAGGGGAAGGGTGGTGTGGGATATATGTTTTGGAAGTTCGAGCGAATGAGGGGAATCAAGGAATGGCCGTAGAATTGCAGGCTACCGGGGTCGAATTGAGACTGCGCCTCGCCCTTGAGGAAAGGTCTCGAATTTGAGACCCAAAGACAGAAAAGTGTTTTCCATGCTCAAGCCATACATGATTACGACTCAGCCCAAATCCTCGAGGATATTCCACATCTGAAATGGTTCACCAAAGGATATGGCTTTCCATTTCCGCTGGACTAACACTGGCTGCGTTATCGTGATCGCTAGGGACTTGAACCGACAACGGAGTAAAGGATGTAGACGCGTGCGTTAATAGAAAATTTTTAATTTAAATTTTCGCTTATTTCATGGAATTGAGGTTGTATTTTTAGAGTTATTTTTTAATGAAAACCGAAAAGATGATTTTATACTGCAGAATATTGTAAGTTTTAATAACAATAGATATAGTAATATCTGTTATTCAAATAGGTATTCCAGTTTACTGGAAGCAAACAGTAAATCGACTTTGGCACTAGAAATACATAATAGACGAAAATTGTAGTATTGTTTGTTGCATTATTAAAATTATGTTTCACTTAATCAAATTTTTACCATGGCCAGAGAACGTTGAGAAGTTCTTCTTTTCAACAAATACATGAAATAGAATTGAATTATTTTATAAATTAGTGCATATCGGAAGAATATGAAGAATTCGGCATTGTAACAAATTTTCTACGAATCTTTCACTAATACCAAAAATCCACTCCCTCGAGGGTTCATGAAGATATTACGTTTTTTTTTAATTTGTCGCTCGGATTTTTTAATTTGGAATCAACCGCTACGCAAATAGCGCATAAAAATAAAATTTATAAAGCAAAATTATAACATAGCAAGGAAAGTCTTTTGTCAATTCATCTCAGGTATAAAAGTGAAAAAAAATAATTATTGAAAAGTGTAACAAATAGCCCCGGTCTCCCTTGTGCATAAGGAAAATGTCATTTTTAGCGGGTATTTAGATAAATAAAAAACATAGAAATGTTAATAAGTTTAATATTCTGTGATATCTCCATGAACTTCCATTGCGCTACGTAGTCGCCGTCCCATGGACCCCACTACATTTTGGAATATTTCCGGACACCACCCAAGAGAAGTCCATATCTCCCTGATTTGTTCTTCCAGAGATTCAGGAGTGCGCTCGTATTCTGCGGAACACTCCTGAACAACGATGCCCCATAGGTTTTCAATCGGGTTAAAATACGGAGAACGCGCAGGCCAGGGAAGAATTCGTATTTCGGGACGATTATTTAAAAAAATTCCTTGTAATGCGTGCAGTATGTATCGGGCTATTGTCCTGAGTAAATACGACTTCCTCGCCTTCAGGGACGATTTTCTTCGCATAAGGCAGGAGGTGCTCGCGAAGAATATCACTGTAAATTCTTGCCGTCATTCTAGGCGGGATTCTCACCAAAGGACCGGGTCCAGCTGCAGTCATCGCACCACAAAAACCTACACTTACGTGCCCTGACTTTTCAGTGCGAACCATATTTTGCGGCTCGTACCTGAAAACACATATTTCAGGAAAACTTTCTTTCATATCAAAAATTTCTGATGATAATATTTACAGATTTACAGCAGAGCACAAAATCTTGCGAGAAGTAAAATAAAATATGAAAAAAAATTGTGCTGCAAACCTTGCTCCTCGGGGACGCCACAACTGTATCCTGCCATCCTCATCACTCCGAAATGATTTTTCATCGGCAAATATGACGAGATCCCAGAAGGCCTGGCCCATTTCCGCATATTTTTCCACAAAGAATAAGCGGGATGTCTTATGTCCTGATGTAAGCTGTGGCTTACGGCACGGCTTATGGTGGCACAGTCCAGCCTCAAGCGCTCTAGCCCTATAGATCCAATAGCTGCATCCATAACCGAAATCTCGTTGCACCGAAGCCAATCCACGCCTTGTGAGAGGATGCTCTGCTACCTGCTGCCGAATCGCCAAATCTTGATCTTCAGTCGTGAATCTGGTTTATTGTTTTTTTTTTAGATCACGGTCCCCATCGTTGCTACGTTTGACCCATCTGTACACGCAATTTCGGTGCACACCGAACTGCCTTGCTACTTCGGCGACCGAATGTCCAGCAGCCACCATCCCCACAATATCTCCACTGACCGCAGGCGAAGCCTCAGCAAACGGAGCTCGATCCATTTCCAATGCCCGATGAATGCTAATTGCGAGTGTATAACTAGGCGCGAATAGGAAGTGGGAAACGGACCAGAAAAAAGCCCGCCTCTGGCTCATTTTGGTAACACTCAGGCTATCAACCTATAGGCCAAGGCAGCACCACAGGTTCACAGACCATCGGCCCACCGGAACTTTGTCCAATGCCCCCGCAGCCCAATCCACCCGTTTAAAAACCTACTTGACAAAAGAAGTTAAAAACTGAGCAAAACAGCAGGTCTACTAAACCGTTAATACTAAACCAAAATAGTAATAATTTGTTATAAGAAAAACATATTTAAACATATTAGAGAATTTAATAGCTTTCATTTTCACGAGGTTTCCAACTCATTCTTTCCGCATACAATCCGTGAGTTACACAAATTGAAGTTAAATTGAAGGATTAATATAATTCTTAATTTGACGTTATGCGGCTGGATGCTAAACAAGCCCTTGGTAAATTTCATTAACATCATTTCCCGTAATCCTCTTCCTTCACTTTCCTCTCCATTCCAAACACTCTCGGTATATCGGCGAAAATATAAAACCATATCAGAGACAAGGAGGATTTGCGCTGAATCGTAGCCGGGTCTGACATGAGCATGGAAAACGCTTTTCCGTCTTTGGGTCTCAATTTCGAGACCTTTCCTCAGGGGCGAGGTGCGGTCTCAATTCGACCCCGGTAGCCTGCAATTCTACGGCCTTTTCTTGTTTCCCCTCATTCGCTCGAACTTCCAAAACATATATCCCACACCACCCTTCCCCTCTCTCGCTGCGAATCACGTAGTGCCAACATATATTTTAACTTTACTCTTTGGCCGTGAGCGGCGCGACCGAGCTTGCCCACAGTCTTACAAATGACTGTACGTTCTAAGACGGGCTTACAATTAGTCAAGGATTACAAGAGAACTACGTAGGGTAGGTTATTTTCTTTCTCAAAGACAATAACACTTTATAATTAACGTATATTGATATAAAAATTAAACACCTACCCACCGCAGTTTTTTCGTAACATCGAGTTATCTAAAACTACAAAAATATCGCACGCACGGCACCTTGACAAGAATATTTTTTTTCTGATAATATTAACAACATTAGCGAAAAAATGTTTTTACAGATACTTAAATATAACATCTCACGTTTACTAAAATTGTTGCCAATGAGTTATGATGAAAAAACAAAAAATGGAGATTTCGGATGCGCTACCGACATCACTCAAGAAAAGGTTGTAGCGGCCAGGGAGATTCAATTGTCTCACATAGTTCCGGAGTCAGCCGCTACCGGACATGAGCCCAGAGAGTGTGGCCAGAAAGACAGTCAGCCGTGCTGAGTGTATTATTAAGCTTCATCAGCCTCTTGCTGCCGCTTCCACTTACGTTACAGCATCTGTCCATTGGCCACGTGTCGTACGATTCTTTCAGTAATGTATTGCCTACTTCAATAAAAGAGCGTGTTCACTTAATGAGTTTTTATGTTACCACGTCCCGCAACCAAAGTGGTGACCCCGACGTGATCTTCGGGTGATAGGTTACGGCCACGTGGTTTTTAAGTTTTCGTGTAGTGCGCTACCATAGCGTCCCCTCGTGCTTGCTGTTGTATTTATTTTTCTTCCCCGCGAGTGTTATGGTTGATAACGGGAGCCCCAATGTTGGCCGCGTGGCGATGCGCGTTTCTCCATTTTGGCCGGAAGATCCAGCACTCTGGTTCGCCCAGCTGGAAGGACAATTCAATTTGTGCGGTATTACACAGGACAGCACCAAATTTTGGTATGTTAGCAGCCAACTCGACAACCGCTACGCACAGGAGGTGAAGGACATCATTAAGAACCCCCCGGCAGAGAATAAATATGAGCGAATTAAGGAAGAACTCATACGACGGCTCTCGGTGTCGGAACAGCAGAGGCTACGGCAGCTCCTCGAGCATGAAGAGATGGGCGACAGGAAGCCATCTCAGTTCCTCAGGCACCTGTCTAATTTGCCTGGCGCCTCCGTTCCCGACGAGTTGATCCGATCGTTGTGGCTGAATCGTCTACCGCAGCATATGCACGCCATTTTGACGGCCCACGACGGACTCGACCTTGCCGCGTTGGCAGTCATCGCTGATAAGGTGAACGAGGTTTCACCACGTCCTCACGTCGCCAGCCTCACCCCAGACCCCATGGTGGTCACTTTATTACAGCGAGTGGAGGAGTTGACAGCGCAAGTCGCCGCCCTGTCTGCCAGGCGACCGACAGTGCGATATCGCGGTAGGTCTCGAAGCCAATACCGCTCAAATTCCCGCGCGAACTCCCCTCACGGCGGTCAGGCCGGGGGTTTGTGTTGGTACCACCGGAGGTTTGGCAACGACGCCCGTAAATGCACCACGCCGTGCCCTTTCATCGTCCCGGTAAACGGCGAGGGCAGTCGGTAGACGCGGCCACCGATGATTGCCCGAAAGCGTGCCGCCTTTTTGTGACTGATTCGGCAACCAAGTGGAGATTTCTGGTGGACACAGCGTCCGATTTGTGTGTTTTTCCACGAGCTATGGTGAAAGGGCCTAGGGCTAAATCGGCATACGAGTTGTTTGTGGCGAACAATACCATAATTTCGACGTACGGGTGGACGACGCTGACGTTAAATTTTGGACTGCGCCGTGACTTTTCGTGGCGTTTCGTGGTGGCGGACGTCTCAAAACCCATCATCGGTGCCGATTTTCTCCGCTTTTACGGACTATTAGTCGATATGAGGCACCAGCGTCTCGTCGACGGCACGACGACGCTCCATGCCGACGGTAAGGTGGTGCTTGACACAGGGGGCCACATCAAATCATTTCTCGGTGGCACGGACTGCAGATTCCATCATCTTTTGGAACGTTTCCCGGAGGTTACGCGTCCGGCAGGAGCACCGAAGGCCCCAGCACATACCACGATGCATTACGTACGCACCACTCCCGGACCTCCAGTTTCTTCGAAGCCGCGACGCCTGGCACCGGATAGATTCGCGGTAGCTAAGAGAGAGTTCGAAGCGATGCTGCGTCTTGGCACTGCGAGGCCATCGGAGAGCAGCTGGTCTTCCCCGCTCCACCTTGTTCCGAAGAGAGGGGACGAGTGGCGCCCCTGCGGCGACTACCGTGGTTTGAACGCACGAGCGATACCTGACCGCTACCCCATGCATCATATAGAGGATTTCAACCATAGCCTCCGTGGTAAGTCCGTATTCTCTACGATTGATTTAGTGAGAGCATACCAGCAAATTCCTATCCACTCGGCGGACATTGCTAAGACGGCCATAACTACGCCTTTTGGACTATTCGAATTTCCCTATATGTGTTTCGGGCTGCGTAACGCCGCACAGACTTTTCAGCGGTTCATGGACGAAGTTTTAAGGGGCCTAGATTTTTTCTGTGTATATTGACGACGTGTTAGTGGCTTCCACTTCGGAGGAGGAACACGAACGACATCTAAGTGTACTTTTTACTCGTCTCCGCGACTATGGTGTGCTGGTTAACTCCGCGAAGTGTACTTTTGGTCGACCTGAAGTGACATTTTTAGGGTATATCGTTTCCGGCGAAGGAATATCTCCTCCCCTGAAAAAGTTGACGCGGTTTTTAACTTCCCGAAGCCTACCACCGTGAAAGCTTTAAGGCGTTTTCTTGGGATGGTAAACTTTTACAGGAGGTTCATGCCAAACGCAGCCGCCCTTCAGGCGTCGTTACATGGCGTGATGCAAGGCCCGAAAAGTAAGGGTAACGACCTCGTCTGTTGGACGCCGGAACTCGAGCGCGCCTTCGAAGGGTGTAAGCAGAGCCTTTCTCAAGCGCCGTTACTTGCCCACCCCGACCCTACAGTGCCCCTTGCTATTTTTACCGACGCCTCGGATTTCATTATGGGTGCCGCTTTACAGCAGCGTTCGAGAGACGGTTGGCAGCCGCTAGCGTTTTTCACCAAAAAGCTCTCCCAAGCCGAACGGAATTATAGCCCTTACGACCGGGAATTGTTAGCGGTGTATAAAGCTGTGCGTCACTTCCGGCACATGATTAAGGGAAGAGACTTTTCAATATATACGGACCATAAGCCATTAATTTACCCCTTCAAACAGAAGGTGGATAAGTGTACGCCGAGGCAAATTCGGCATTTTGACTTTATTGCCCAATTTTCCACGGATATCCGCCACATTTCAGGCAGTGATAACATGGTCACCGACGCCCTATCTCGCGTCGAGGCGGTCTCCACCGCCTTGGATTACGAGGCACTGGGACGCTCTCAATTACAGGACGAGGAACTGATGAACCTACTCGCCTCCGGTTGCGCGTTGGACCTGAAGAAGATGCGCATTCCGGACACAGAGGCGGAAATATATTGCGATGTGTCCACGCCGAACGTCCGTCCATTTCTACCGGAGCCGTTTCGCAAGCAAGCTTTCGACTCGGTGCATCAGCTGTCTCACCCTGGGATCAAAGCTTCCGCTAAGTTGCTCGCCCAACGTTTTGTGTGGCCCTCGATCCGGAAAGATTGCCGGACTTGGGCACGCAGTTGCCTCCCGTGCCAGCGAGCCAAGGTGTACCGCCATACGACGTCACCCATCGGGACCTTCACCAGCCCGACAGCACGGTTCGAGCATGTGCACCTGGACATCATTGGTCCTTTACCTCCCTCTGCTGATCAGCGATACTACTTAACGTGCGTGGACCGCTTCAGTAGATGGCCGGAGGCCTTCCCGATGCCCGACGCAACGGCTGAGACAGTCGCCCGAGAATTCTTCCGCGGATGGATCTCTCGTTTCGGGGCGCCCCTGCGAGTAACAACCGACCAGCCACTAATAGCGCACGTGAAGCATTATAATCTACATATGATGATATTTAAGACTATTACCTACCTCTCTTAGATTTCCCATTATCAAAGGTTATCCGACCTTCTCGACGCGTCGCTCATACATCACTGTAAAACTTAAAAAATATTTAAAATTTATAATAACATATTAGCATAATGGTTTTTAAATATATGATAAAGAACATACTAATACGTTCTAAGATGCAAACAAAATTGACGTACCACAAAAATATTATAAAATACGATTTTTGGAAAACACAACGAAATATGCTTGAAGATCACAAATTTGTATAGTCAGCAATCATGAAAAACGTAAAGAGAGTAGGTAATATATATTATAACAAAAAAAATATTTGCCAAATAAATTTGAGTATACCGAAAATTAATAAAATTCAGTAATCTATAAAATAAATTAATAAATTTTCCAATCATCTTTTTATTTTTATCAGAGAAGCAAAGATGGTCCTTTGGAAAGTTGGATGTGTCGTAAAAGTCCAATTCAGTCAACATATCTTTGTAAAAGTCATCAGTCCTTACATCATAAATGAAGTTGTCAGTGTCCATGTAACATAGGTTTAACCCGTCACCGAATTTAGGCTTCATCCTCCGATAGTGAAAGTCATACATCAATGTTTTTCTTAATTCTAAAACTGATAATACTATATAAAGAGGTTTATCCATTTTAATTTTATATATTTAGATAATTTAGCATAGGATGTCTTGTTGCAGTTCTTATATTTCTAATTGATTGATTTTACTCTTTCGATACTAGATTTAAGTGCAAGATTTTAAATTTGTTCCCTAGTCAGCATGTCATTGGTTTCAATTGTGATTGGATTATCGGTGTTTCATTTCTTAAACTGAAAGGCACAGGGGAAGGGCAAGATAAGTTTGAGGGATGAAAATTAGGGTCTGCGGTGGACTCTTTTGGATTGTTTTCCTGGGCATTATTGTTTTTGGTTTTATTGATGGTAGATGATCTTTGTTTGTGGAATGAAAATCTTGGAATGAATACATATGTATGACTGCTGATAAACCTGATATCATAGCTAATTCGTTTTCTGATTAGTAAGCAATTTTTCTGGCCGATGGTATTCTTCCACTTATCTTGAGACATGGTCGTATACTATTAATCTACCATATTGAGTCATGTGGTGCCAGTGTTCAAATCTGGGATGTCAGATATTAAAAATTACCGACCAATTGCGATTCAGTAATCTATAGCCAAGGTGTTTTTAATCCCTACTTTTTGGTTATATTTATCCACTTGTCAATCCTACAATAATTCAAGAACGGCATGGCTTTATTAAAGGCCGATCAACTGTTACAAACTTCATAACATTCTAGAATTTTGTTTAAAGTGCTTTCCAGAAAATACTTCAAGTTGACGTTGTTTCATAACTGCATATTGTTTTGCCGATGCTTAAGTGTCGTCGGTAACGCAACCGACATCTCAGTTAAATTTTTTTTATCACAAGCCCTTGCCAAAACACTGTATCAATAAACGTATGATGTTATATTCAAATACTCTGTAAAAATCACTACGCTAATGTTATTATTATTTTCAGAAAAAATTTAATAGTCAAGGTCCCTGCCTTGCGAGATTTTCGGAGTTGTAGATAATTTGACGCAAAGACTAGTACCCCTACGGACGTAACAGAAAAACTGCGGGGGGTTATTGATAAATTTTCATGTCAGCACAAATTAAATATAATGCTCTATATTCACAGCGACAGCCTATTACCTATATCTCGTAGTTTTCCCGCAATCTTTGACTAAGCCGGTAGTCGACCGTATATTTCAACAGGTAGCGTATCCAAAATCTTTTTTAAAATAAGCTATGGCAAGCTTCAGATAGTTAAAAAGTATATCAAAACTCTTATAAATTAATCAATGAGTACTGTTATTAATTTCGATCTCTCACATTTCGTAGTTTATTCGTTTACGAACATTAACTACGATGACATGCCTCAATTTTTCGCTGGCCTGATGACACCAAAACATTGGATATTGTAAACCTGTTAGGTTTTACAATTACATATCAAATTATGCAGAAATCTATAGTTAAACATAGCTATTAAGGCTAATTGCCTATCCTCTCCCATTCCTTCAAAAATAATAACCACCCAAAAAAACTTAACCGAGGTTGGTGATAACTCATTGGATATTAAAACTATAAATGTTTAACAACTAGAATGCAATAGTGACGCACATACACAGATTAAGAAAAGACAACTGGGTTTTACCTTTCATTACGAAATTCAACTCCTTAGTTTCTTAATATTACGTTCCTTTTTCAGCCCTTGGCTGATGAGGAATCGGGATAAAATTATCTTTATTTTTTCCTATGCATCTAGATCATAATATGCCCATTAAGTAATTGATTACGATATACTTTAAATTAGCCGATGTCCTTACGTCTTCGAATCGCCTATATTTCCCAAAATTTATAATAATTACATTTTGCACATTGCAATCCCTTGAATCGCTATCTCTGTTCAGTTCTGTCTGCCACAGCGCCTTTTCCATACAACTACACTCGGATAGTTGTACGTTTTTCAGTTAATATCCGTAAGGTTGAAAAAAAAACATTAGATGCTTCTTTTTTTATCTCGATATCGTATTTGAGCGATATATAACGTATATAACATCACACACATTTAGTTGATGTTATAATATAATATAATATGTAAAAACCACTTAACACGAAAACGGATAACGCGAAATATCGGTTAACACGAAATGCAGGCTCGGTCCCTACCGGTGCCTATACATTTCAACGTATATTAGTTCGTTTTACGCGAAATGGTTAACAAGAAATTTCGGTTAACACGAAAAAAATTTTCTGTCCCCTGAAAATAAATCCCCATCAAATTATGTGGGTAACACGAAACGACCCACTCGTTTCTTAACATAAAAGTATGAATAATCTCACAACCACAGCTGTACCTCCTCCTTCCCCCTCTCTTTCAATAGGCATGGTCATTAGTAGACCTCAGAGAAACTCACGCGCCCCCATTGAGAGGGTTGCTACCAACATTTCCTTGGTAGCAATAAACTAAATTCTGGGAACTACCATCTTCGAATGAAAGGAAGGATTTGGAGGTGCAGATTGTTATCTGTACTGTACCTTCTCTTTCCCCATCTTTCAATACGCTCAACTCCTCCCTTGCTCTCGTCTCTAGACCCCTACGCAGAACAGTTCTACTCAGTTGATTCCGTTGATTATGAATTTCCGTGTGGAACGGTTAGCGAATGCGTAACGAATATGTGAGCGAAGTTCTTCTTTCTTTTTCGGGATCGTTTTTAGTTGTGATTTTATATTTTTATAAAAGATAAAAGACCTACATAAAAATGGCTGGTAAATAGCGTAAGCAAAAAGCAATACCGCTGAAAGTGAAAATTCAGCTTCTACAAGCGGTTGATAACGGTGATAGAACCAAAACGGACATCTGCAAAGAGTTCGAAGTTCCCTTTTCAACTTTGTCAACAATTATAAAAAATCGTGATAAAATAACAACTGTGTTTGAGAGAAGCATGTTTGAACCGGAACGGAAGCGTCTACGCAAAGCACGAGGATTTGGAAGCGGCGCTGATCATCTGGTTTAAGCAAGCAATAGCCCAGAATGCTCCAATTTCTGGTCCTGTTTTGATGGCAAAGGCTGACGCTTTGGGATCAGAATTGGGCATTGAATTAAACTCTAGTCCTGGATGGTTGGAGCGGTTCAAGGTGAGGAAAGGGATAATTTTTAAGAGTGTTTCCGGCGAGTCGGGAGACGTCTCCCGTGATATGACATGTGGGTAACTTCTACCTTGCCTAAATTATTAACAGACTTTGCGCCTAAGGACCGGGATTGTTTTTCGCTGCCTCCCAGAAAAAACTTGAACTTTTATAAATGAGCAGTGCTCAGGTGGAAAAAAATCTAACGAACGCATTACGGTAATGGTGGCTTGCAATTCAGACGGTTTTGAAAAAATCCCGATGTTTGTTGTGAGTAAATTTCTGAATCCTCGCTGCTTCAAGAATGTAAAGAAGCTTCCCGTGGAATACACCGCAAATAAAAAAGCTTGGATGACGGGAAACATTTTTACAGACTGGGTTAGGGCATTGGTTAAGCGCTTTTCACGCCAGAAGCGCAAAATAGCTTTAATTATCGACAACAGCCCTGCTCATCCAGAAGTGGAAAAGCTGAAATCAATTAAACTGATCTTTTTGCCGCCTAATACATCTACATCTACAATACAACAAGCGTATTGCAGCCATGTGACCAGGGTATTATAAAAAATCTAAAATGCCACTATCGGAAGTTATTACTCCAGAAATATTTATCTAGTACTGAATCAAATGAGGAAATTAATCCCGTGACTCTTTTGGATTCCTTACATTGGTTGTTTGCCGCTTGGAGGTCAGTTACAGCGAAAACTATCGAAAATTGTTTTTGCCACGCTGGACTTTCCTCTTCGCCAATAGCAGATAGGTTTTCTGGACAGGATGAAACTGAATCGACTACAGAAACTACGGTAAATACATCTACTAAAAGTGAATTGTGCGATATCTTCGGTCGCGTGTCATCTGTAATGAGATTGACAACTGAAATCACGCTGAATGATTATATAGCAGTGGATGACCATATTGCCACTACACCACTTTTAACAGACAGTGACATTGTGGACATTGTTAAATCAAGTGCAACAAAAGAAAATGAAAATAGTAGTGAAAGTGGAGATGATTATGACGACAGAATGTTGCCAGTGCCAAGTGTTGCGGATATCCGTGGAATGCTAAAAAGTGTGCGTCGGTTTTTGGAAAATCAAACATATGGGGACAGTTTGTATGATTTGGAACAATTTGTGGAAAAAAAGATCATTATGAATGCTAGACAGAAAAAAAAATACGGAATTTTTTGTTAAGAAGTAGACAATTGAACCACTTTAGCGACCTTGATACTTAATATTTGTGCATTGTTTTTATGAAATTATTGAAATAAAATAATTTTTTATGTATATATGTAATGAATAAATTATAAGGTTTTCATTATTATAACTAATTACTGTGCTGTCACCATCGCATATTTGTTATGTCAAGATTTATTTACGAGCTTATATCAATATCTCAAATCAGTCTCAAAAAGGTTATCATGAAATTCGTTTAGCACGAAATTCGGTTAAGACGAAATGTTTGCGCTGGTCCCCCACATTTCGTGTTAAGCGGTTTCCAATGTAGTAGGGATGCGAAGAAAGTATCGATAATTTCCTTTCGATACGAAGTACTTTTGTACTCCATTCTTTTCTTTCGATTTTCTACTCATATGCATATATTTTTCTCAGTATCGAATCAAATGAGTACATTCAGTAACAAAAGTGAGGCACAATTGAGGGATGTTAAGTCGTCCACGTCTAGGCGCTAATATTCGTGTAGTGTACAAATCGTAACGAGGTTTACCTCCAAAGAGTAACATTTGGAAGTTTTTCAATAGAATTAACAAGGACACTGTTTGGTGTAAAACTTGTTTAAAAGTTTTAAAAATTTGTGGAAATACATCGAATATGAAGAAACATTTGAATAAGCACCAACAAAAGTAAGTTTACAGCAGGGATGGGAAACAAGGAAAATTTCGTGGCCCCTTGTTTGCATCTTATTTTAAGTTCACGGGACCCTTCATAGGCGGTGCTGCCAGTCGTTAGAATCGAAATAGTTCCACAGGAGAGCGATAGATGGCGCTGTTACTATTACAGGTATCGTAGCCCCCTCCATGCCTCCATCGATATTTTTTTTAAACCTTTTTCACGTAATTAATCGGCTTCATTATACTTATTACTGGGATATACGCATTAAATAAATAAGAAAACAAAGAATGTTAGATATGTATTTATTAAATCAGGAGAAATAATTTCAGATTAACAATGACAAGTCAAACAATCATTTTGTTTATAATTTAAAAAGAAATTTCCAGGAAAAGAACAATGACATGAAACTGGCAGAATTGAAAGAACAAACAACTTCAACCGCAAATACCTCAAGGCATTCTATGAATGCTATTGTTTTACAGGAATTTTTAGGATTAAAAAAAATCAGCTCAGCCCTGAAAAAGAAATGAAACAAATTATTAGGTAATGAATAAATAAGTATATATATATATATATATATATATATATATATATATATATATACACACACGTATGGGTATGCTTTTTATGTACAAAAGGAAAACAATTATATTATGATGAAATTCCTTATCACTTAATTACATTATTTGTAAACATTCCGGTTCAGTTATAGATATCTATGACAAACAAAACGGTTAATTCCATTCAAGTAAATGTTCATTTTTTAAAGAAAATCTTAGATAAATACTTATATTTATAATGTTTCCCTTGCCATTTGCACTTTCACAGACAGTTCAACTGATCTGATATTGAGGATTGCTCAAAATACTCCCTCGGAAGCGTTGTATATTTTTACAATTGATTTACCGCGGTAACATTAATTACGAGCATATTAAAACTGCATCGCGTTTAAAATTCTTTTACGCTTCGATGATTCTACAATTACGATTAATTATTTCACTTACTTAGGATATGCATTTGAGGGATTACATTCAATATTTTGATAGTTATTTACATATCTAATGAAATCATCGGGAAAAGAGTTATATGCAGAATATGAATACATATATTAATTTCCCTACGTGTATTCCTTAATGTTCTCACGAGGTCAATCGATGGACAAAGTGGAGCATATCGAGGCAAATAAGTTTATGTTGCTAACGTGAATTATGGAATGACTATAATAATAACAACGCCGCCATAATAAAGTGCGAACGAAAGAACTGAATAAATAGTAATAATTAAATCAACACCTTTACTCTATGACAACATAATAAAATACAAATTACCTATCTTTTATTCGCGGGAATCGATGCAGCTGTGCAATTGCTCTTGTACTGTCACAGCCGTTGACTGCACACCTTCCAACCATTATTTTTCACTTTCGCAGTCAAGGAACTAAATGGAAAATATCAACTGCTTCAAATACAGCTTCACGTTAGGCATGGGCATGAAACTGAAATGGGAAAATTTTTCCCAAGTTGTTGGCAAAAAGTCCCGATTAGCAACATGGAGCGCTAGTGTCGCTACCAATTTTAAAGAACCGGATGTCAAATATCCGGCCAATACCAGGATACCAGCCAAAGACTACCCCTAACGGATTCTACACTTCCGGTGTTAATATTTGGAAGTGTTATGGTGTTGTTGCCACGGTTGTTCTGTTTTGATAAAAAAATGTTTAACGGAGATTATCTCAAACATAAAAGGTGTGCTGTTCCCGCCTGCGGTTTGAAGACGATAGACGGGGTTTAGCTGTATGCCTCT
Organism: Tanypteryx hageni; assembly: GCA_028673005.1. Classification (NCBI taxonomy): domain Eukaryota; kingdom Metazoa; phylum Arthropoda; class Insecta; order Odonata; family Petaluridae; genus Tanypteryx; species Tanypteryx hageni. The sequence goes on from CM054112.1 coordinate 271,078,919, forward strand.
CCAGAGAATAGAAACAGGTAAGTTTAATTGTATTTATTCGTAAGGTACATGCGGTGAATATTGCCAAAAAGTTTATATAACCAAGCGGCAGTAATTAGCTGGTTTATCAAAGTAAATGAGTTTATTACACATTATCAAAGAAAATAAGTTTATTTATATTGTGTCATATCTCCTTTAACCATTCCTCTGCCATTCTAGTGCTGGTGTGTTACATTGAAAGGCCATTGTAAATGTAAGTTAGTATCGCGTTTTCGTCCAGCTGTGTTCAACATTCAAGGTAACTAAGAACTTTTTATTGCAACTACGATGTAATTATAAAATATTAATTATTTTTACAGATTTATTTTCGTATTACGCGTTTATATCAGTTAATACACTAAATGTTTGAAATAGATAAAGAGTTTTTGGTGATGGTCAGGCGCGTGTTGAACTACAGAAGATTGTATGTGATTGTATGCTATAGTGAAAGGCTATTGTAAACACAAGTAAGCTTCATGTTCTCCTCTGGTTATGCTAAACATACAAGGTAACAAAACCATTATTACAGTTGTGAAGTAATTATAAAATATCCATTATTTTCTTTACAAATATTTATTTTATATTATTTGACATAAATATCCAATTTTTACATATTTCACCCAATAAACAACTATTTCTGACAAAATAATTGTGGAATAACCGAGTTACCCATTTTGTAGAGAAATTATGCCTTTCTAATGTTATATGAATATTATGTTGTTAATGTTAGTGTGTCATCCATGCAAGTAGTGGTAAGTTGTGAGAGCAATATAGCCATGCTTTGGGTTATCTTTATGAAACAAATCGGATTTTACAATGGTATATTTTTTAAAATATGGTCAGATAATCACTAGCTGGTGGCTGTATTAGTTATTTTCAAGGTGATATAAATTGATTTTCCTTAAGATGGCAATATTCCCCCCGATACCTTACATTGACTTAAGTGATAATTGTTCAATAATTATGTAACCTAGGGCAAATGATAAAGGCAAACTATATTTTTTTCCAAACAGGTACCTCCAATGGGCGGCTTTTGTTGGGAGGAACGGGGAGAAATGCCCGCTGTGGATCAAACAAAAATCCCACAGTAACACAATTTGTAGCCGCATTGAAGACATGCCTAATTCAGGGTTTAATTAGTAGGGATTTGAAAGGCTCAAATTGTGAAGGTGAGGACAGTGAATCTTTGCTTAACAACATGCGAGAGTTCATATGTTCACAATCTCACATTTCTGTAAATAGTAATACTTTAAGTTTAGATGAAGAATTAGATGTAGAAGATGTTAAAAAAACACTGTTTTTCATTGGCCTATGTCACAGGTTACGTAGCCAGTAAAATCCTCCGCCGTGGTAATTGCAGCAACTGTCAAGCTATGCTCACCACTGATTCACGAGATGATTACCACCTTGCAGGTATTGTTTTCAAGGCGTATAGCGACAGGCCTGGCCTACTGTATCCAAGTGAAAACTTCATACAGTTCGTTGGGTCTGCCGCTAATACTGCCGAGAGACTACTCTGCGAGGTGACTCATTTAGGGTCAGTGAAACAAAGAGTTGTTGCGACCATAAAGAGGGATATCAATCATGATTGGCTCAAGGATGGTTGTTCAGAACACCACATATGTGTTTCTGATGCCATCTTAAAATTAGTATGTAAGATTAGTTTTAAGTGGTGGGTGAAGAAAATTAATAGGGGCACATCTCAAAGATATGATAAGGTGGCGTGGAAGCAAACTGAAAATACTGTCCCACAAATAGGAGTGCCATATATCCACAGAGCATCCCACCTTTGTATATTTCTGTAAATATTTGTCTTTCTCCATATATGAAGTTTATTACTGTAATCACTGTACACTCCTTTTTATTTTCTTAATTGTTGGAGCTTCAGGGCTATATCCAATAACAGAAGGCAACAGTTTGTGATTATTTCTGTTTTTTGTAAAGTCTTTAAATACAGTTGAAGAGTTTGTTGTAAATTCTCAATTTTTCACCGTAGTCTCCTTTCATATAACAACGTGACTTGTTTGTCCATACATGAATGTTTCATTTCCTTTGCTAAGTGTACCTAATACATGTTGTTTCTCTTAATACCTGTTTGTATGACCTTAACTGTTATTCATGTGCAATTTGTTAGTGTATTTCATCAGGAACAGATTGAAACAGGTGCCAGCAGTGTAGTAGCATCGGGACTCTGATTTATAGAGGTCCCCAAATTTCAGATTATTTAAAATTTATTCTTTGGATTTTGTCAAAAAAAAGGACCCCTATTTTTCCTGGCATAGACTCCCAAAATGTTTCGATCTAGTCTGATATTTCATGATATACTTCTAAATCACTGTATACAACTATGTAAATGGTATATATTTTATACCAAATATCTTTGCATCACATTTGGACATTTCTATTAATTTTTTATGTAAAGGTTGTTTAAAATTAGTGTATTTCTTAATCTTTTTTATACTGCATTTGTTATAATTGCTGTCACATGTATATTCTATTCTATTATATGCTTTGTCTATCACAACCCTCATTGTACTCAGTGTGTACAACATATGCTAATAAATTCAGTTTAATAATTCAATTCTATATTCTTTTTATACCTTCTGTTGGCTATTTTGTTGTTAATATTATTTAATCTAATTTTTATTCTAAATTATTTATTGTTTGTATGTATAATACTCGACTAGTCCAACAACAGTCATTGCAATGGCAACATTCTCGTAATGAGTGATAAAAACGCCAGTATTTACGCGAAATTCGAAGAAATACGATCGATAAGCAAAATTCGAAGTTAAAAATTGGATCGTCATTCTGGAAAGTCAAAAATACCGCGAAGGGGGGGGGGGGGAGATTTTTCACGTGACGTCACGACGTAGTTCCACTTTTTGCCATTGGCAGACTGGAGCGCTCTGAAAGGAAAACTTCGACTAAGATATTTAGCATTGAGTTACCTGTCTTTCTGTTAGGGGACTAGTCTTTGACTTGTAACCATAGAGTAAGGGTATATATAGAGCGCGCTTACCGCACTAAGGAAGATACTTAACTTCACCTGGAGCAGCTTTGTCCCAAATGAGGAACTGCTCATTACCACAGGTGTGGAACCCATTTCTGAGGTTCTGCAGCGAAGAGCTAGGCTCTTCTTCAAGAGGAGTGCGGGAAACATCTCTCCCGCAACCAGAGCATTGGTCGACATCAGGGTGATGCCTTGGGATCGCTATAAGTGTCCCATTGCATCCCTTGGTCCGGACCACATGCCTCCTCCAAAGTGAAACAACTGAGGCAGGCCAAAGCCCTGCCTTGGTTCCTTAAAACTGCTGCTGGGCAAACAAATATACTGAACAGAAAATCTTATGACAGTCTAATAGCAAAGCTGGTAGACTGATTTTCGGTAGCTGGTCATTAGACCGGCACCAACAAGACTGCTTCACCTGCGCAGTGGAGAGAAAGTTACCCAACACATGCCTCAGCTCGAGTCATATGACTTAAGGCAAGGGACGGACTTTGTCGCCCATTCAAACATGCAATGCCGCGGAAGTATTTGGATTAAGGAGTTTTAAAATAGATTGTTCCTTTAAAAGGTTAAAATGAAACAATGGGATGAAGAAAACACTCCAAATAATTTGATATTTTTGAAGATTTAAAAATTTCCCTTTGGTTGTAATAATAGAGAGACACCAGGGAATCCTCTCAGCCCTGCCTCCAGATTGAATCCATAACAATAACAAGATGATCCAAACGGAACTTATGATGCCTACTTTCCACATAATATTTAATACTTATAATGGTTTTAAAAAAATAGTGATTGTTTTACTCTATTATTGTTCCATAAAGAAAAAACGAAAATCAGTCCAGAGGAGAAACCTTATGAATAAAAGAAATATTTCCCATGATGATATATCTCCCTGAAAAATGAATTTTTTTCAAGGTGAGATGAAATGCTTGCAGTATGTGAGCACCTTCTACTAGTATTACATATACCTACATTCGAACGGAAAACTAAATTGATCACGCATATTTGCATGGGAAAAATTACTTATGTACCGGACTATACCGAATCCAACAATAGTAATTGCGATGGCAACACTAGTGTTGTAAAAACTTCAAAAACGCCGGTATTTACACGGAATTCGAAGAAATACGATCGATAAGCAACATTCTACCATTTAAATTAAAATTTTCATTAATTTCTTCAGAGAAAAGTGCAGATCCCGCACCGAGATTACTATTCTAAGATATTTTAATGTGCAAGAGAAAATTAACCTGCACGTTGGATATCAAATTGCCAATGTAAATCAAATGGCAAGGATAGTAATCGAACCTGGGATTTTCAATCTTTGCAACAAACACTATCCTTGTGATCTCCGCTCCAGTAGCAAGAGATTTCCATCAATTGTGATGGAAATCTGTCCATTGGTGCAAAAAGTTAATAGGGAAGAACAGGCAGACAAGACGAAACTAGAAACCTATTTCCATTCTGGAAAGTAGCCTAAAAAAATAGGTTTTTAAATTCTTTAGGTGGAAATTTCTATACAAGAGTAACACTTTTATTACATTAAATTATAAGTTCATTTTAATGACCGAAATTAGATTGATAAAATTTAGTTCCTATGTATTGCCAATTTTATAATTGTGGGTTGTATACAAATTATTTGAATGCCGAGTATTATTGAATATCACAAGAATATGTATATTCTTCTGCAATATTTATTAAGATCAACACAGAAATGAATAGAAGCTATTAACAAGAAATATGGTCGACCAGTATATTTTTATGCAATCTTATTTTAACTTTGACATTGTCATTTCTAACGTTACTTAGCAATGCAATAGTCTAATAATATTTTTCCATATCTTCCATAAATCATATCAGGTGACATTACACTACTAATTATTTGGTACAGTAAATTTACATGTGATTTTTCTTATTAAAAGACAAAAAATACAACTGAAAATATGAAATGCTGCACTTTTAATAATTAGTTGCTAGTTACTATGGAACAGAAATAAATAACATCAACAATGTTTTACGTCAAAATTTTTTATTATTATAATTTTTTATTTGGTAATATACCAATATTATAATGCTTGCAGATAACGTACAATCGTTACAATATACTTACCAAGTTTCTTCCAATCACCATCACATAAACAACACACTACTTCCTTCTATCCTTTATCAGGAACTGTTTACATCTATTCTTAAATTCTGGGACACTTTTTACATTACGTACCTCAGCAGCTAACTTGTCAAACTCGCTTACTCCATTCACAAACACTTCTCTTAGCAATTTCTTTACCTCTATACTGAACAAAAAAATTTTCATTGGTAACCTGCCTAGTTATATAATTATGTACATCAGATGCTTTGGAAACTAGTCCACTCAGGTACTTGGGCAACAAGCCTTTCTTAAGTTTATACATAAATAACATACAATGAAATTTTAACAACATTTCAACACTTAAAATAAATAAATTGCTGCTAGAAATTCACAGGCAAAGCATAAGGCGTTATGTAAGTATTATAAAATAATAACTTCATAAATAAACGACTCTACATCTTCAATAATAAATGCATTTCCAAGTACTAGTATTTTTAAATGCGATATTATAAGCACAAAATTAAGTAAATATTTCTCGGCAAGATTATATACTATTCGTACGTACTTCATGTTCTTATATTAATACATATTAAAAGAAAAAACGATTATCCATTAAAAGTACTTGATTATACAAGCAAATTATTTAGCCATAATATATTCCAATAAGTTGAGAAACACTATCAAAACAGAAAACTGCATCAATACAACTTATTTTAAGAATCTCATCCTTACGTGTCTCAGACGTTTATCTTTTCATTAAACTTACCTATGGAATGTAATCAGTCCTCCTTTCACATATCTTTCTTTGCAATTATATGCACAACAAGAAGCAACCATATTGCCTAATATGGAGTGCTTAAATAACTCAATAAATGAAAAACTCAACACCAAAACTACAAAACTCAACCACAACGTACGGGATGCTTCGGCAGCGTGCCTTAAGTCACGTGGTCACCGGTTTCCAATGTTGGGCCCATGCGCAGTAGACCAAAATCGCTCTATCTCTATCCTTACTCTATGGTTACGATACACAAGGAACTTGTGGCGCTGTGGTAGAGAGAGAGAAATAGAGGGGGAAAAAGAGGGAGAGAGCTGACTGCGACTGCAGCGCCTATCGCGGACCCCTTAGCATAGTAAAATACGTGTATAAGCATGCGCATATAACATTGCGTCTGCTAGAGGGAAATTGGACTTGTACTTCGCAAATTTGCATTTTGCGTCAGTTTTCCGGAACCAATTATTCGCGAAATTCAAAAAGGTGGTGTATATGAGAGAAATACATTATGTACATAACTCAATATGAGTAAATTGTGGACGTGTTTGTATTGTATTTTAAGGCATCCAGTTGTAAACGATATATATATCTTATTCTACATTTTCTTATAATAAATTACTGGTTATAAATTGACTTTGTGTTTTGTTATTTGGCAGCATTATTTCCTTTATTACCATCTAAATTTTAATACAGGATTGTTTTTAATTCGATCATAACTCTTATAATAAAATTATTTAAATTTATTAAAATGTTACTATTTCTATTGAAAATATGTAATCTGAAGCGATATCATAATTGTAATTTTCTCTTGTGACTAGCTATTCCGTTCAAGAAAATTTAGCTTGTACTTTCAATTAATGAGACTGCATTTCTGATTAATGAAAGATCTAAATGACATTTGATTAATTTTTGTAAGAAGCCATAATTCTACTATTTATTTTGCAATAACGAACAGAATATGACATAATTACGTCAAATTCGTTCTTATTCGCTAAACATAATTTAGAAATTATAGCTTCTCTCAAACATTTCGTACAATAAATTTAACGTCCAATAGATTTGAGTTTCCCTCGCTATAGCTTCACCCCGAGCCGCTAGAGCACTCTGGATGAAACGTATTCTTATTGGTCTTATGAGACTGTCACTCCCTATTATTCCTCGATTTAGGTGCTTCAACTCTTTAAGTTTTGTTTTTGGCGGTTATATCATTGGAGAGCAGTTATACCAGGGGTATGAAGCTCTTATGGGAGAATAGATTCCCAGCTTATACACGTAGTTCAGTATGATAAGGGGTCCGCGATAGGCGCTGCAGTCTCTCTTTTTCTCCCTCTATTTCTCTCCCTCTACCACAGCGCCACACGTTCCTTGTGTGTCGTAACGGAACTGCGGCCATTTAGCTTGATAAAAGCTCATCATTGCTTATTGAGCGGTTGTCAGTTACTCTGAATTTGTCAAGTAGATATATAGTAGATATGCATTCATCACTGTTTAAGAAAACGTGACGGAATGAATTTGTTCTGATCTCCAATTAACAGGTGTCTTAAAAATATCATATATTTTTGAAAAAAATACTAACGAACTAGTTCTACGAAGTGTTATGTGAATGCGTTTTGTGAGAATGCTTTTATATTTTCTTAACAGATACCTGCAATGGATAGATCTTCTAGGAAGGAAGGAAAGAAATTTCTCTCGTTTGTTTGTGTGCGAGAAGCATTTTGAGAGGAAATGTTTCTCATTTTTTTGTGTTAAGCTTCTCTTACTTCACCTAGCGTGAATATGGTACGTGTCAGTTCACAAAATAAGCCGTAATTTTAGATTGAGTAACTGAAATTTCTGTTTAAAACTTCTCGTGGTTATCAGTAGATTATAGTGAGTTTGGAAGTTAAACTGCAACATAGACGCCAGTGGATAGAATTGTGCTTGTAATAGAATGAAATAAGTGGACCATAGCGATGTCTCATTGTTTTAATTTGAAATATTTTTAATTTACAGAAATTGTTAACTTGATTAATTCTTGTTTCTCATTATTAATTTGTTTATAATCCTAGACTTTAAGATAATTCTTTGTTTCAAAACATTTAGAAATATGTATATATTTTTCGATCGAGAAATTGAAATTTCTATATCAAAAGTTTTCCTTGTTATATGATGAATACATATAGATCTTAAATGGGCTAACTGTAACTGCTGTGATCACGTAAACGTCAGCAAATACAACTGTGCTTAGAATATATTATAGATCAAGTAGACATTTTCTAGTGCAATGTGATGTGTTTAATTTTACAAATGGTAATGTGATCTTCATAGAAACATTGTTTATGGACTGCAATGGGTCGTAAGCGCATTTGCCTTATTTTACATTTATTGCAACATTTAAAGCATGCCCATTGCCTCCTGCATCAATTTCATTAGGTTTAGCAGGTTTAATGATTGACATTCTTAGATATTCATTTTCGTTCATTTTACAGGTGCAACAGAAAGAGAATGTGTTCCAGGGCCGAAGAAATCACTTTACAAATAGATTTTTGCTTGATCCACAAATTCATTCTTGACGTGAAAGTTTGAAGTTTTTCGTCGTCCACGTGAATTTCCTTTAAATACGTTTCATACATAAAAGGTATTAACGTTATAAAATTCTGTTACAATAATTCATTTTTATATCTTTATTGTATAATATTTATGTAAAAATACCTCGCTGTTATGTAATTTGATAATGACTTTGTACTCATGCAATGTGTGATATACGGTAATAAATTTGATTTCTTATATGCAATTCTTTCATTTAAGTCCATTTAATCTGTCTGTGCAATGATTATCGTATTGAAACGGGAGGGGAAGGGGGCGAGGGACATCCTGTGATGACGTCACGCTAGCATTCGTAAACACGTAGTTCCAAATTTTCCCGTTGACCCATCGATTGTCGCCCCTCCATGGAAAACCTGGGAATCATTTTATAGCATTAAGTTTCCGATATTTCCGTAGGAGTACTAGTCTTAGATATTGTCTATTACATCGTCTCTGATCAAAACATAAACAGAATTATTTATTTTATTTTATTAAAAAGTCAAAAATATATCTTTTGATTTTTGGGTTTTCGTGTCTTTTTAGCAATTACTTCACAGTTATGGAAAAATTTGCAACTATCGCAAATGATAAAATTCGTATCTCTAGATATCGCTAATAGTAATGGACACAATCGATTGTTTTCGCAATCGATAGTTGACAAAACAATCGATTTTGAAAAAACACGCACAAGGTTTGAAAAATTATTTTCTTCCTTTAAAAATTAAAATGGATAATATTATTTTCGAATTTTGTTTAGTTTCATACGTCATTTTTGTTCATAATACTACGTTTTATCACAAGAATTTTGTGTGTTCCGTATATCAAACCAGAACAAAAATAAAATAAAAGAATTTAGGGAATATGTTTGCCTGATAACACCAAATCAATCAAAATAAAATTTAGGCGCCAGGGGCTGGAAAATGTTTGCTACATCATTGTTCTTTGAAGTGGCTTTTCAACTGGCTAGTAAATGTCGATAGTTGGGTAAAAATCAGCGAACTTGAAATTGGTTTCAGGATCAGAGAAACTTTAATCAGTACAGAGTTCATCAACGTTACCCGAATCCTAGACGGACCCAAAACTAAGACGAGCCGAGTCAAAAGATTTTGACCTAATTTCCCATTGCTTGTATTTGGTGTATATTTCGAACAGACGTATTCAGTATAGGTTCATTCATTCCTTGAAATGGTTTGTTACAAATTTGTTCTGAAATAAATAAGAATTTTTAAAATGTATTTTTTAAATTAAGACTTTATTAATTGAATTCCGGATCGTGTTTGAAATGAAGAATGCAATTATTTTATCTTGTTTCATTTGTTTAAAAAAACATCGATTAAACGAGTAACCATATTTCCTGCTTTTCTATGGCAACTCCTCGCGGTCATTTCGTCGCGCGTCAACACATCGCACAACAAACTCATCGCGCGTCAATTTATCTCGCGACAAATTCGTCATGGTGTCTCACCTTCCAATTGTCTCGTAACGAATGTCTCGAGACGAATTCGTCTCGCAACGAAATTGTCACACGACGATTTTGTTTAGCAATGAATTGACGCGCGATGAATTTGTCGAGCGATGTATTGACGCGCGACGAGTTTATTGTGTGACGAATTGAAGCGCGATCAATTGACCGCAATGTATTGACGGTATGACTTCGTACTAGAATTTAAGGCGACCTCGGATTTTTGTAAGCTGAAATTTGGGAAAAAAACCTTATCTTGGATTCGGCTAAATACGGTAATTTAAATAATGTACGATAAAACATTATTAAGTTTTTATCAACAGCTATGGTTAATAATAAACCCAGTTTTAATTTAGTTTTGTTATTTAAATTGGATGTGTAAAATATGCAGGGCCATATAAGACTTTTAAGTCACTGGTATCCAACAGAATTTTCAGGTTTGCTACACTTGTGACGAACAGACCAGCCTTTTGGCCACATATTACAAAAAATAAATATTAAATTAAATTTCAATGTGATACTTGGCACTGAAATTCAGCATAAAATCCACATTGGTGTATATTGTGTGTGGTAGTCGCAAGCCAAGTAAGTAGCCATTGCAGTGCTGTTGGATGTCGTATTGTTGGCTGTCTAGAAAATAGAAAGTAGCAGCGACAGCTGGGGATGAGAAGGCGTAAATAATTATTGAGTATCACTGTAGCATTGTTTTTGTGTAAAGTCCTATTTATAAAAATAATATTTTGTATTGTTGTGAAAAGGCCATTGTAAGTAAAATTTACACAACCAAATATAAACAAACTTAGTACAATGTGACTTAATAAACTAATAAAAAATAATAGACTATAGAGTGTGAGCATCATTTTGCAACAAGTGACGAGCGGCGATGGGATTGGACACCACCGCTTTAACTGCTTATACAAGTTTACAACCAGAAACTATTTCAGTAAAATATGGCTCTGTGGTACAGTCTGTTTTTCTATAACTGTTACTTGCAATAGTTGTTTCTTTGGACCAACGCAACAGTTGCCCACCCTTCATTTACTGGCATCAAGTAGTACATTTCCTTGTCACTTTCTCATGGCAAGTGATCCAATATGCAAGTAGGTAGTTCCACATTTTGATATATATTTTAAGGACCTGAAATTTATATTAGCGTATTAAACAAATATTTCCAATATGCTACCCACTCAATGATTGTTGAAGGACTTGCTCAAAGATTGTGAAAAAAGTAATAGGGTAGGCCACTGAGGCAAATAAGCATTATACTGAACATATACAGATATGAAAAGCTATTACCTGTAGGAATGGCAGTGTTACATCTATGTATATACAAAATCTATACAAGAAAATATACTGATACTACTTCCATAAGAGAGATGCCCTTAGCAGGAGGTGGAAATGGATTTTTCTTAAGAGTTTTTCAGGGATCTGATTTGCCTCCTCCTATGAGGACAGAACCATTGGAATGTACCTCCTCATTAGAATTTTTCCATTTGTGAACATTTCACTCCTATAGCTTAAGTAGTTACCACTTCAAAATTTAGAATTTTTTGGAAAGGAAGCAGAAAATATACGTATGAACTAGATGGAAAACCCAATCAATGGAAAATTTGTTGATTAACCTCTATCATACAGATTAAAATCCATGCTGTGGGAGGATGCAGCCAGATTTAATTCGGGATATTTAAATCAAATACGTTTGAATAGAGACAAATTTTCATTTCTTATGAACTATAAGGAAAAAGTAATTGAGATGTTAGAGGATCTTAATAGAAAATGCGAGGAATATGGAATGAGAATGAATAAGAGAAAGACAAAGAGTATGATACTAGGAGGGAAAGGGGAAAGAATTAACATCAGATTGGATGGTGAAGAGATTGAACAGGTGGGATGGATCAGATATCTAGGGAGCATTATCTCTGAAGACATGCTTTGCTCCAAGGAAATAAGATCGAGAATAGCCATGGCGAAGGAAGGATTTAATAGGAAAAGGAAATTATTGTGCGGGCCGCTGAATAAAGAATTGAGGAAGAGATTGGCGAAGTGTTATGTTTGGAGTGTAGTGATGTATGGTGCAGAGACGTGGACGCTCAGGAAAGAAAATGGAAGAAGGTTAGAAGCGCTAGAAATGTGGATTTGGAGAAGAATGGAAGGAGTAAGCTGGGAGGATAGAGTCAGAAATGAGGAAGTGTTGAGAAGAATTGGCGAAGAAAGACAGATGTTAGGAAAAATTAGGAAAAGAAAGATGAATTGGCTTGGACACTGTATGAGGAGAGAATGCCTGCTGAAGACTGCAATTGAAGGAATGGTAAATGGAAAGAGGAAGAAGGAGGTACCAGATGCTGGATGCAATTAAGGTTGGAGGCAGGTATGATAATACCAAGATACTGGCCCAGAATCGAGAAGCTTGGAGGGCTGCCATGACTGGACCTGCCGAGAGGCAGAATTACATATGATGATGATGAACTATTGGTCAGAATTTCTTCCAATAAAAAGCAGTTTGTAGTAAAAGGATTACAGTTTAGCATACATTTCATTCCATGAGAAATTTAATCTAAAAAACAACAAGAAAATGCATTGACATTGAATTAAAATACGAATTATTACTTTCACATAAAGTGCTATGAGCTTAATGTGTTTCAAATTCATAAACGGCACCTCTTTCATTGGTTGTGATCACTCCCACAATGTTTTCTAAATGAATATCAAAGGGAAGCTTCTGTATGATACTCATCAAAGCAAGGAATAATGCATGGCCCCACGTCACAATTTTAGCACTGGAACTTCATCCGCTAGTCTTTTCTTTGGACAAACACATATGGCAACACAATGTTTTTTCCTTTGCCAATCAGTGTTTATTTTTTATCTTTCTCGCAGGGCAGTATGGGCGGGAAGAGCACTTGTATCCTCATCTTTCATGTGTCTCATGAAGGCAAGTCAAAAATCTCAGCGAGAGCTGTGTCATACAATGTGTTTCTGTGGATTTAGAAATGCCCGCCATGTCTTGAAAGACTGCTAGTGCAGGAATACACATGACTTGAAAATATATATGATCCAGGAGTATAAGAATTTCTCATCTTTGTGAAGGAGAGGTATTTTGGGAATAGCATGCAATAAACCCACACGACTATTCCTTTTTATTGTCTCCCTGAATGGAAAGCTCGTTCAATGTGTAGGAGTACATGTGGGCTGTTTTGTTCTGAGTTCCGAAACAAAAATTTCAAACTTAAACCTAAGATTTATTCAGATATGATGCTCACAATCTTTAAATATTATTTTATATCACACCACCATCCTCGTTTACAAAAATCCGCATGCATCATCCAGATCTCTTTATCTCGGACCCTCAAGCAGCTGAACAGTGTCAATCCGCCCTCCCAAACAGCAGGAATCATATATGAATGACGCCAATTAGTATGTAGTGATTATTCATAAATAAAGGCATTACTAATTCTCTGAGAACATGCATTTGTAAGTTGTGTTTTGTCTCGCAAGCAAAAAATAATTCAACTCCAATTTTGAAGCCGCGCATAGAGTGACTCAGCCTGAAAAATCAAGGAAGGATGATCCAATGCAAGTGCCTCACTAGCAAAACTATGAAAGAAGTCAAAATATGTGTGTTTATGTTTTGAGTGTGTAAGAGAATCAAAATGCAGAGGGGAGAGAGAGAGGACTCATTCTCTGCATAGCTGTACTACCTTTCCTAGATAGGCACTTCAAGAAAGAACCCCAATTCTCTTTTGATCTCTTTAATGCTAAGGTCATCCTTCTAGATACTCACACTTCAATATTTTCACACTACAGGCATGTCAATCTGCTGGGTGACTGGAGCATCTAGCAGCTGGTTCCATGACATGAGTGACCTCTAGACAAACAGAAAAGGCCTACTAACTCAGCATACATTTATGTATGCTAGGCCAATAGCTCCTAGACCCAGCATACATTTAAATGTACACTAGTCCGTTAAAGGTTAATAAGAGATATCTAATTCAAAAAGAATTTTCCTAATTACAAGCCATCTAGCAGAAAATCTTTGAACTACATACTGTGAAAGTTCAACCAGCAAAAATTTAACGAATTTATAATAATAATATAATATAATTATAATATAATTCAATACGAATTTACAAAATATCTCTTAGAACAAAAAAACAGACAGAGAGAGTCATCATATAAGCACATTTTCTTTTCTTTTAGGAAAACATTGCTAGAAAGGGATATTAGACAAAATTCTTTGAAAATCAGTTTTTTCAACAAGCAACTTTTGATTCCAGGTCAAGGCAGAATTTTCCTCCTGCTTTTCCAGAATATCTTCTTGTCCAGTATATGCCTGCTCACATAGGATTTAACATTAACACATTCATTTGATGTTAATTATAATTATTTCGCTCATTTCAGCACATTGCACGAATGAATAAAATTGTGGTATCATTCACTACATTTAGGGAACTGGTGTTTTAGATTAATTAGCATTCATCATAGTAATTTCCTGAGTGATCCTTACATCTGTATCTTGTCTGATTTTATTTTCTCATCTGCAATTTCTCCGTTATTTCCCAGACTTTACAACCGCAAAGAAATTGATATTCATTAGCTAATGTATTACTTTTCACACTTTCATGAGCAATTAAAACAATAAACTAAATTTTAGAAACAACTTTGCTCCCAAAATTTTGGGACTTCCTAATTATGTTTTTACATGATGAATTATATTTTGTATTGTGACAATTTTACACAAAAAATTATCATTGCAAATTAAAGGATGTCAGTATTTTTTAACAAGCAATTTTCAAACAAAAAATCATTTCTCAATAATTTTTTATGAATTTGTATTTTTGTTTCTTAACTATTAATAGTTATTTATTTAGCAGTCACGTTCTCATTTAACATGCTAACTTTTACTTATTTGGTAGTGTAACAAAATCAACTATTGGTAATCTGGTTCCCTAAACTCGCAAGAGATTTGCAATTTTTAGCTTCCATAGGATTTACACATTTAATATTAAAATACAATAAAAACTAAAAATATATAAACTTAACACATTTGATTAATTTTATCATATAATGAAACTATAAACATATTTATACTTGTTTAACCCTTTATTTTTGGGTCATTACAAAATTTATGTTGCAGTGACACATTTCAACAAATCGATACCTAAGGATGTTAAAATTTGTTGTTTAACAGAAATATATCAATTATTTTTATTAAAAATTCTGATTAAAATTTACTTGTACAAAGAATAATTTTTGGAAGAAATGAAGTTCTAATTATTACTACTAATGTCACTGTAAAAAAGGGTCAAAAGGAGAATTTGGAAAGTTTAAGATTGAAATTCAACACTACTTTTCACGTTTGCACAATGCCCACTGCTAACAACAAATGATGAAGGAACTGTAGTTGGTTAAAATTACATAAACTGGTAGAAATATCTTATCAGTCTAAATCATTAACATGTCCACAACAAGAAAGTGAAGAACATCATAAAAATTCCAGGATAAATGCAGTCAATTTTTGAATAAGGTTTTTTAATGACATACCATTTATGTAATAAATGGTGCTTCCAATCACTGGATCATTTGTAGGTAACGGTTCTCTTCCAAGAGAGAGGACAGGGAAGATGTCATGTCATTCACTACCATATTAGAGGTCTGCAGGAGACAATTGCCCTCAACCATCTCATTGCATCCTAATTTACTTCCTGCAGCGACTGTTTGACAAGGTGTGCATCCTGGACGTGGTGCATCTCTATATCCAGCACCATTATTCACTCTGCTACCCACTTCAGTGCTGCTGGTGACAACAGTGTCACAGTCAGGTGATAGAGGCATGCTAGCAGCAGCTGCACCTGATTCCCCATTACGTGATGAGGCTGTCCATGAGCGACACTGCTGCACATACTCCAGGGTTCTCTGGTAGGCCTCGGGACGCATTCCCCCAGGAGGTAGCTCCATTCCAGAACAAGGTCTGTTCCTTCCACCAGGAACGTTCATTGTGGATGATTGGCTAATGTCTTGACACTGGATCTCTTGATGGGGTCTGCTGTTGGTAAACCGTCCAGCAGACACCTGCCTATCACTCATATCACCCATTCTCCTTCCTTCATCATTTTGGATTTGCCCATGGCTTTGCATCAGTTGGCCCCCAACAGGTTTACCTCGAATAGCAGGTGACGTGGTGTTAGAAGCCCAGCACCTCGCTCCTTGACAATGTACTCCACAGGAAACAGCCTCCACCTCCCTCGCATTCTTATTCCTAGCTTTTCCAACGTCCATAGCATGCCAATGAAAACAACTGGAACCACCGATCTGTTGTCCAGAGTGAGGGAACTGTTGGTGATTTGCTCTTATTAATTCACCCCTATTATGAGATTCTAAATCACAATAAGAATTTCCGACACAGTCACGTGCATATGATGCACCACACCATGCCTGCCCTCCATTTGCCCTGCTATCACTCTGTCTCAATTGGACGTTGTTGCACTCTTGACCATCCCATCGCCCACTCCAACAACCCTGAGTAGTCCAGGCAGACATGCGTTGGTTGGTTGACACATGAGAATTTCCATATGCAGGGGAAATGGGGTGGCCTTGGATACTGTTGTGCCTCGGCAACAAATCCCACCTTGGAGACGTCTGCAGCCATGAATGTGGGCAGTGACTGTCCTGAGGAATGTAGTTATGTGGATTGCTGCATGAGTGATGATTCTCCAAAAGATGGTTTTTAGTAATGTTGCAAAGCATGCCCTGAGATGGTGACTGATTAGGCTCCAAGATGGTATTAGATGCTATATGGAGAGAGGGCTCATTTGTCACAGGGCCTAACTCTTGGGCGTGAATGTGATGCTGCGAAAGTGAACCTTGAGTGTGAGTGTGACACTCGTGAACCGCACTTTCAGCAGCAAGGACATGGCTGGGTGAAAGGGAATGATCCTTTTGCAAAGCATCAGAAGGCTGCATGGTACCATGACCCTGAATGGGATGATGATTGCTAGAGTGTGAAAAATCTGCTGTTCCTTTCTTGATCTCTGTGTCACAAACTCCTCCACCATCTGCCACCTGTAGAATTAATAAATATTCAGGGATGTTTTCACTCAGAAAATTCACAACTGAAAAACATATAAATTGGTCAATGCTTTATATGTGGCACTTTCCTTACAGTCAAACTAAATTATATTAAGTGATCATATTCTTGATTCCTTACAATGTGTAATTTTTTAAATGTATTAAACTGGCTTGTCCTATACCCCATTCTGTATATGGTGTCCCTTGGATTAATAAAGATATTATTATTACTATAAAATTAATGAAAAATTGATAATCTCAGAGAGAAATATGCATGGAAAACAAGAATGGCAAATTAGTGGTTAACAAAATTTTGTGGAGACAATAAATATGTCATATACTCCAAAGCAATGGTTTCCAAAGCGGTAGCCACTGCGGTTTTTCCTGGTGCTTGCACACATTTTCACGCATCAGTAAAATCTAGCTGATTATCCAAATGTCCAATTATCCAAGTTATATTTTAAAATGCTGCATGCTTCTTACACGGTGACATTTCAATATATTTGAGTACACATTTATGACCCTTTGCTGTAACATTTGGATTAATCCCAGAGCATTGAAAACACTTTCTTTCAATATTCCTGCATTCTGAATCGCCTCTTTGCCTTAAAGTACTCCCCAAACACCTCTTGAATGCTCTCTTTTGCTTAAATACTGACAGAGGGTGAAATTAGAGGAAAATACCAGACATTCTTATAAAATAGCAGTATTCGTGATTGTATCTTTTTTTATAACTTGGGCATCAGAGGCAAGCCCCTAAATTGGATTATTTCTTTTCTAAGTAATCGTCATCAGATTGTGAAGTTTTCCCAAAGAGCTAGAAATGGCTCTACCACTGCCTTTTCTACACCTCTAAAAGTCAACAATGTGTCCCCCAGGGATCAATTCTTGGACCCTTACTATTCATAATTTTCATGAACGACCTTCCTAACAAATTTAGAGAATGCTCTCCGACCTTGTATGCTGATGATACATCCTGCCTGGTAACCGCTGATAGTTTCCCACTTCTGACAGAGTTTGCTAGTAGATCAGTCAACCAAATGTTGCAATGGTGCAATCTAAACAATCTTGACAAATATCAATAAAACCTCTTACCTGCTATTTCATAAAAAAAAAACTATCCCACCCTGTAGCCCCCTTCTAAAATGAGCAGTAAAAGCATCTCTAGAAACACGTCAACTAATTTTCTTGGGCTACTTATTAATGAAGAGTTGGATTGGCTAGATCACATTAATGGAGTTGCTAAAAAAGTTGCCACTGGTGTTTTTATGATAAGAAAGTTGGCCCCAATACTTCCTATTGAAAGCTTACTATCTCTCTACTATGCTCAAGTGCATTCTTTGTTAAGCTATGGAATACTATTTTGGGGTAATTGCAGACTGGCTAGTAAAGTCTTTTCTTTACAGAGCTGTCAAAGCTTTATGTAGAGTGTCTTACCGCACACACGGTAAACCCTTGTTTTCATCTCTTAATATCTTAACTTTACCATCCATTTACATTTTGAGCTGTGCAACTTTTGTTAGATCTAATCATCAACTTTTTCCCACAAATGCAGAATATTATAGCCATTTCACTCGTTCATTATTTGACATTCATATTAATGATTACAATAATGTACTTTGTCAAAGAGGCCCTCACCATTCAGCCTCTGTAATTTATAACAAATTACCTGGGGACATAAAATCAGTTTCATCCCACAAATTGTACAAAAGTAATGTAAAGAAGTTCCTTCTGAAGAAAACTTATTATAATGTTTGTGAATACCTTGATGATTGTGTGTGAATTTTTTTTCCTTTTATTTGATCTTTTTTGATGTATGTTATCAATCTTGTATCTTGCTTTGTATTTTTTTCTTTCTTCTTTTTCTTCCCCCTCCTATCTTTTTTGTAATATTTAGTGACGAAACCATGCAAATGTATTTGCCAACGGTGAAATAAATTATATTATTATTAAATAATCATTTGATGGCCTTTTAAATCCTAAATTCACTACTGTGACATAGGAGATGCATGCAAAGTTGCAGGAATCTGCGTTATATGAATCATTAAACCTATGAGAAAAATGAGGTTAGGTCCCAAGATTGAAAAATATACTAAAAATATTGTTAGCGAAATAAAATAATAATTTTGTTTTTAATTTATTGCAAACATTAAATTTAGTATGTAAATTAATGATATAGACTGCTATGGCACTTGATTGTATGAAATCTACAGACAAATGAAGATCTCATGTGGTCAGTTTTGAATAAAACTTGGAAGTAAATGTCTCAATGATGTGTAACTAATGTGATACAGTATAACCTGGTTAATTCGAAATTCAGGGGACCAAAGAAAAGGTATTTCGAATTATGTAGAACCTCTATAATTCGAAATGTACAAAAAAGCTTGATTTATCGAATTTAAAAAAATGCAAATATAATTACAGAAAAACAAAATAATATGACACTATATTAAAATAAAGAAAACAAAAGGATGTAGTACACATACATACCTCAAAATATGAAGTAGATTAATAAAATCCAAATTTATGATTACACATTTATATATTGAAATATATATGATCATATAATTAAAATCCACTAAAATGATAAAAGTTTGTCAGTCACATATTTAAAGTTAAATGTAAGTAAACAAAAGGTTGTAACAAAAGATTAATTTAAACTTATTTTAAAAAGTCACTTATTTTCCCGATTCAATTTCGGGCACTCCCTAGCACAAAGTGATGGGTAATGGGGTCAACTTTTTTACATATATCTATCGGCATGTATGGCTTCTCTGACATGTATCTTTGAAGGGTATTCAAAACTTTAAAAACATCCTCCTTAGATGGCAATGGTAAATACAACCTATCATCGACGTTGTCCTCATCGTCGTCTTGGTCACCAACACTCGCAACGGTTTTCCATTTGTCGAGCATGGGCCATACACACCCGACGTAGTCAAGCCATTCTTAAAGGAAACAAAGTCTCTGAAACTGACAGGCCCCAATATATTGCTGCTGGCTGCGAAGATAGCTCAATTTTCTTAAAACAATTGGCGATGGTGTGAGGAGTCACCAATAGCCATGCCAATGACAAGGCCCGGCATGCATCTAAAATTGTCCATTATCGTAAATCACCCATTTGTAATTTGCACCAAGCATCACTGTACACTCCTTTTTATTTTCTTAATTGTTGGAGCTTCAGGGCTATATCCAATAACAGAAGGCAACAGTTTGTGATTATTTCTGTTTTTTGTAAAGTCTTTAAATACAGTTGAAGAGTTTGTTGTAAATTCTCAATTTTTCACCGTAGTCTCCTTTCATATAACAACGTGACTTGTTTGTCCATACATGAATGTTTCATTTCCTTTGCTAAGTGTACCTAATACATGTTGTTTCTCTTAATACCTGTTTGTATGACCTTAACTGTTATTCATGTGCAATTTGTTAGTGTATTTCATCAGGAACAGATTGAAACAGGTGCCAGCAGTGTAGTAGCATCGGGACTCTGATTTATAGAGGTCCCCAAATTTCAGATTATTTAAAATTTATTCTTTGGATTTTGTCAAAAAAAAGGACCCCTATTTTTCCTGGCATAGACTCCCAAAATGTTTCGATCTAGTCTGATATTTCATGATATACTTCTAAATCACTGTATACAACTATGTAAATGGTATATATTTTATACCAAATATCTTTGCATCACATTTGGACATTTCTATTAATTTTTTATGTAAAGGTTGTTTAAAATTAGTGTATTTCTTAATCTTTTTTATACTGCATTTGTTATAATTGCTGTCACATGTATATTCTATTCTATTATATGCTTTGTCTATCACAACCCTCATTGTACTCAGTGTGTACAACATATGCTAATAAATTCAGTTTAATAATTCAATTCTATATTCTTTTTATACCTTCTGTTGGCTATTTTGTTGTTAATATTATTTAATCTAATTTTTATTCTAAATTATTTATTGTTTGTATGTATAATACTCGACTAGTCCAACAACAGTCATTGCAATGGCAACATTCTCGTAATGAGTGATAAAAATGCCAGTATTTACGCGAAATTCGAAGAAATACGATCGATAAGCAAAATTCGAAGTTAAAAATTGGATCGTCATTCTGGAAAGTCAAAAATACCGCGAAGGGGGGGGGGGGAGATTTTTCACGTGACGTCACGACGTAGTTCCACTTTTTGCCATTGGCAGACTGGAGCGC
Organism: Tanypteryx hageni; assembly: GCA_028673005.1. Classification (NCBI taxonomy): domain Eukaryota; kingdom Metazoa; phylum Arthropoda; class Insecta; order Odonata; family Petaluridae; genus Tanypteryx; species Tanypteryx hageni. The sequence goes on from CM054112.1 coordinate 271,100,106, forward strand.
TCTGAAAGGAAAACTTCGACTAAGATATTTAGCATTGAGTTACCTGTCTTTCTGTTAGGGGACTAGTCTTTGACTTGTAACCATAGAGTAAGGGTATATATAGAGCGCGCTTACCGCACTAAGGAAGATACTTAACTTCACCTGGAGCAGCTTTGTCCCAAATGAGGAACTGCTCATTACCACAGGTGTGGAACCCATTTCTGAGGTTCTGCAGCGAAGAGCTAGGCTCTTCTTCAAGAGGAGTGCGGGAAACATCTCTCCCGCAACCAGAGCATTGGTCGACATCAGGGTGATGCCTTGGGATCGCTATAAGTGTCCCATTGCATCCCTTGGTCCGGACCACATGCCTCCTCCAAAGTGAAACAACTGAGGCAGGCCAAAGCCCTGCCTTGGTTCCTTAAAACTGCTGCTGGGCAAACAAATATACTGAACAGAAAATCTTATGACAGTCTAATAGCAAAGCTGGTAGACTGATTTTCGGTAGCTGGTCATTAGACCGGCACCAACAAGACTGCTTCACCTGCGCAGTGGAGAGAAAGTTACCCAACACATGCCTCAGCTCGAGTCATATGACTTAAGGCAAGGGACGGACTTTGTCGCCCATTCAAACATGCAATGCCGCGGAAGTATTTGGATTAAGGAGTTTTAAAATAGATTGTTCCTTTAAAAGGTTAAAATGAAACAATGGGATGAAGAAAACACTCCAAATAATTTGATATTTTTGAAGATTTAAAAATTTCCCTTTGGTTGTAATAATAGAGAGACACCAGGGAATCCTCTCAGCCCTGCCTCCAGATTGAATCCATAACAATAACAAGATGATCCAAACGGAACTTATGATGCCTACTTTCCACATAATATTTAATACTTATAATGGTTTTAAAAAAATAGTGATTGTTTTACTCTATTATTGTTCCATAAAGAAAAAACGAAAATCAGTCCAGAGGAGAAACCTTATGAATAAAAGAAATATTTCCCATGATGATATATCTCCCTGAAAAATGAATTTTTTTCAAGGTGAGATGAAATGCTTGCAGTATGTGAGCACCTTCTACTAGTATTACATATACCTACATTCGAACGGAAAACTAAATTGATCACGCATATTTGCATGGGAAAAATTACTTATGTACCGGACTATACCGAATCCAACAATAGTAATTGCGATGGCAACACTAGTGTTGTAAAAACTTCAAAAACGCCGGTATTTACACGGAATTCGAAGAAATACGATCGATAAGCAACATTCTACCATTTAAATTAAAATTTTCATTAATTTCTTCAGAGAAAAGTGCAGATCCCGCACCGAGATTACTATTCTAAGATATTTTAATGTGCAAGAGAAAATTAACCTGCACGTTGGATATCAAATTGCCAATGTAAATCAAATGGCAAGGATAGTAATCGAACCTGGGATTTTCAATCTTTGCAACAAACACTATCCTTGTGATCTCCGCTCCAGTAGCAAGAGATTTCCATCAATTGTGATGGAAATCTGTCCATTGGTGCAAAAAGTTAATAGGGAAGAACAGGCAGACAAGACGAAACTAGAAACCTATTTCCATTCTGGAAAGTAGCCTAAAAAAATAGGTTTTTAAATTCTTTAGGTGGAAATTTCTATACAAGAGTAACACTTTTATTACATTAAATTATAAGTTCATTTTAATGACCGAAATTAGATTGATAAAATTTAGTTCCTATGTATTGCCAATTTTATAATTGTGGGTTGTATACAAATTATTTGAATGCCGAGTATTATTGAATATCACAAGAATATGTATATTCTTCTGCAATATTTATTAAGATCAACACAGAAATGAATAGAAGCTATTAACAAGAAATATGGTCGACCAGTATATTTTTATGCAATCTTATTTTAACTTTGACATTGTCATTTCTAACGTTACTTAGCAATGCAATAGTCTAATAATATTTTTCCATATCTTCCATAAATCATATCAGGTGACATTACACTACTAATTATTTGGTACAGTAAATTTACATGTGATTTTTCTTATTAAAAGACAAAAAATACAACTGAAAATATGAAATGCTGCACTTTTAATAATTAGTTGCTAGTTACTATGGAACAGAAATAAATAACATCAACAATGTTTTACGTCAAAATTTTTTATTATTATAATTTTTTATTTGGTAATATACCAATATTATAATGCTTGCAGATAACGTACAATCGTTACAATATACTTACCAAGTTTCTTCCAATCACCATCACATAAACAACACACTACTTCCTTCTATCCTTTATCAGGAACTGTTTACATCTATTCTTAAATTCTGGGACACTTTTTACATTACGTACCTCAGCAGCTAACTTGTCAAACTCGCTTACTCCATTCACAAACACTTCTCTTAGCAATTTCTTTACCTCTATACTGAACAAAAAAATTTTCATTGGTAACCTGCCTAGTTATATAATTATGTACATCAGATGCTTTGGAAACTAGTCCACTCAGGTACTTGGGCAACAAGCCTTTCTTAAGTTTATACATAAATAACATACAATGAAATTTTAACAACATTTCAACACTTAAAATAAATAAATTGCTGCTAGAAATTCACAGGCAAAGCATAAGGCGTTATGTAAGTATTATAAAATAATAACTTCATAAATAAACGACTCTACATCTTCAATAATAAATGCATTTCCAAGTACTAGTATTTTTAAATGCGATATTATAAGCACAAAATTAAGTAAATATTTCTCGGCAAGATTATATACTATTCGTACGTACTTCATGTTCTTATATTAATACATATTAAAAGAAAAAACGATTATCCATTAAAAGTACTTGATTATACAAGCAAATTATTTAGCCATAATATATTCCAATAAGTTGAGAAACACTATCAAAACAGAAAACTGCATCAATACAACTTATTTTAAGAATCTCATCCTTACGTGTCTCAGACGTTTATCTTTTCATTAAACTTACCTATGGAATGTAATCAGTCCTCCTTTCACATATCTTTCTTTGCAATTATATGCACAACAAGAAGCAACCATATTGCCTAATATGGAGTGCTTAAATAACTCAATAAATGAAAAACTCAACACCAAAACTACAAAACTCAACCACAACGTACGGGATGCTTCGGCAGCGTGCCTTAAGTCACGTGGTCACCGGTTTCCAATGTTGGGCCCATGCGCAGTAGACCAAAATCGCTCTATCTCTATCCTTACTCTATGGTTACGATACACAAGGAACTTGTGGCGCTGTGGTAGAGAGAGAGAAATAGAGGGGGAAAAAGAGGGAGAGAGCTGACTGCGACTGCAGCGCCTATCGCGGACCCCTTAGCATAGTAAAATACGTGTATAAGCATGCGCATATAACATTGCGTCTGCTAGAGGGAAATTGGACTTGTACTTCGCAAATTTGCATTTTGCGTCAGTTTTCCGGAACCAATTATTCGCGAAATTCAAAAAGGTGGTGTATATGAGAGAAATACATTATGTACATAACTCAATATGAGTAAATTGTGGACGTGTTTGTATTGTATTTTAAGGCATCCAGTTGTAAACGATATATATATCTTATTCTACATTTTCTTATAATAAATTACTGGTTATAAATTGACTTTGTGTTTTGTTATTTGGCAGCATTATTTCCTTTATTACCATCTAAATTTTAATACAGGATTGTTTTTAATTCGATCATAACTCTTATAATAAAATTATTTAAATTTATTAAAATGTTACTATTTCTATTGAAAATATGTAATCTGAAGCGATATCATAATTGTAATTTTCTCTTGTGACTAGCTATTCCGTTCAAGAAAATTTAGCTTGTACTTTCAATTAATGAGACTGCATTTCTGATTAATGAAAGATCTAAATGACATTTGATTAATTTTTGTAAGAAGCCATAATTCTACTATTTATTTTGCAATAACGAACAGAATATGACATAATTACGTCAAATTCGTTCTTATTCGCTAAACATAATTTAGAAATTATAGCTTCTCTCAAACATTTCGTACAATAAATTTAACGTCCAATAGATTTGAGTTTCCCTCGCTATAGCTTCACCCCGAGCCGCTAGAGCACTCTGGATGAAACGTATTCTTATTGGTCTTATGAGACTGTCACTCCCTATTATTCCTCGATTTAGGTGCTTCAACTCTTTAAGTTTTGTTTTTGGCGGTTATATCATTGGAGAGCAGTTATACCAGGGGTATGAAGCTCTTATGGGAGAATAGATTCCCAGCTTATACACGTAGTTCAGTATGATAAGGGGTCCGCGATAGGCGCTGCAGTCTCTCTTTTTCTCCCTCTATTTCTCTCCCTCTACCACAGCGCCACACGTTCCTTGTGTGTCGTAACGGAACTGCGGCCATTTAGCTTGATAAAAGCTCATCATTGCTTATTGAGCGGTTGTCAGTTACTCTGAATTTGTCAAGTAGATATATAGTAGATATGCATTCATCACTGTTTAAGAAAACGTGACGGAATGAATTTGTTCTGATCTCCAATTAACAGGTGTCTTAAAAATATCATATATTTTTGAAAAAAATACTAACGAACTAGTTCTACGAAGTGTTATGTGAATGCGTTTTGTGAGAATGCTTTTATATTTTCTTAACAGATACCTGCAATGGATAGATCTTCTAGGAAGGAAGGAAAGAAATTTCTCTCGTTTGTTTGTGTGCGAGAAGCATTTTGAGAGGAAATGTTTCTCATTTTTTTGTGTTAAGCTTCTCTTACTTCACCTAGCGTGAATATGGTACGTGTCAGTTCACAAAATAAGCCGTAATTTTAGATTGAGTAACTGAAATTTCTGTTTAAAACTTCTCGTGGTTATCAGTAGATTATAGTGAGTTTGGAAGTTAAACTGCAACATAGACGCCAGTGGATAGAATTGTGCTTGTAATAGAATGAAATAAGTGGACCATAGCGATGTCTCATTGTTTTAATTTGAAATATTTTTAATTTACAGAAATTGTTAACTTGATTAATTCTTGTTTCTCATTATTAATTTGTTTATAATCCTAGACTTTAAGATAATTCTTTGTTTCAAAACATTTAGAAATATGTATATATTTTTCGATCGAGAAATTGAAATTTCTATATCAAAAGTTTTCCTTGTTATATGATGAATACATATAGATCTTAAATGGGCTAACTGTAACTGCTGTGATCACGTAAACGTCAGCAAATACAACTGTGCTTAGAATATATTATAGATCAAGTAGACATTTTCTAGTGCAATGTGATGTGTTTAATTTTACAAATGGTAATGTGATCTTCATAGAAACATTGTTTATGGACTGCAATGGGTCGTAAGCGCATTTGCCTTATTTTACATTTATTGCAACATTTAAAGCATGCCCATTGCCTCCTGCATCAATTTCATTAGGTTTAGCAGGTTTAATGATTGACATTCTTAGATATTCATTTTCGTTCATTTTACAGGTGCAACAGAAAGAGAATGTGTTCCAGGGCCGAAGAAATCACTTTACAAATAGATTTTTGCTTGATCCACAAATTCATTCTTGACGTGAAAGTTTGAAGTTTTTCGTCGTCCACGTGAATTTCCTTTAAATACGTTTCATACATAAAAGGTATTAACGTTATAAAATTCTGTTACAATAATTCATTTTTATATCTTTATTGTATAATATTTATGTAAAAATACCTCGCTGTTATGTAATTTGATAATGACTTTGTACTCATGCAATGTGTGATATACGGTAATAAATTTGATTTCTTATATGCAATTCTTTCATTTAAGTCCATTTAATCTGTCTGTGCAATGATTATCGTATTGAAACGGGAGGGGAAGGGGGCGAGGGACATCCTGTGATGACGTCACGCTAGCATTCGTAAACACGTAGTTCCAAATTTTCCCGTTGACCCATCGATTGTCGCCCCTCCATGGAAAACCTGGGAATCATTTTATAGCATTAAGTTTCCGATATTTCCGTAGGAGTACTAGTCTTAGATATTGTCTATTACATCGTCTCTGATCAAAACATAAACAGAATTATTTATTTTATTTTATTAAAAAGTCAAAAATATATCTTTTGATTTTTGGGTTTTCGTGTCTTTTTAGCAATTACTTCACAGTTATGGAAAAATTTGCAACTATCGCAAATGATAAAATTCGTATCTCTAGATATCGCTAATAGTAATGGACACAATCGATTGTTTTCGCAATCGATAGTTGACAAAACAATCGATTTTGAAAAAACACGCACAAGGTTTGAAAAATTATTTTCTTCCTTTAAAAATTAAAATGGATAATATTATTTTCGAATTTTGTTTAGTTTCATACGTCATTTTTGTTCATAATACTACGTTTTATCACAAGAATTTTGTGTGTTCCGTATATCAAACCAGAACAAAAATAAAATAAAAGAATTTAGGGAATATGTTTGCCTGATAACACCAAATCAATCAAAATAAAATTTAGGCGCCAGGGGCTGGAAAATGTTTGCTACATCATTGTTCTTTGAAGTGGCTTTTCAACTGGCTAGTAAATGTCGATAGTTGGGTAAAAATCAGCGAACTTGAAATTGGTTTCAGGATCAGAGAAACTTTAATCAGTACAGAGTTCATCAACGTTACCCGAATCCTAGACGGACCCAAAACTAAGACGAGCCGAGTCAAAAGATTTTGACCTAATTTCCCATTGCTTGTATTTGGTGTATATTTCGAACAGACGTATTCAGTATAGGTTCATTCATTCCTTGAAATGGTTTGTTACAAATTTGTTCTGAAATAAATAAGAATTTTTAAAATGTATTTTTTAAATTAAGACTTTATTAATTGAATTCCGGATCGTGTTTGAAATGAAGAATGCAATTATTTTATCTTGTTTCATTTGTTTAAAAAAACATCGATTAAACGAGTAACCATATTTCCTGCTTTTCTATGGCAACTCCTCGCGGTCATTTCGTCGCGCGTCAACACATCGCACAACAAACTCATCGCGCGTCAATTTATCTCGCGACAAATTCGTCATGGTGTCTCACCTTCCAATTGTCTCGTAACGAATGTCTCGAGACGAATTCGTCTCGCAACGAAATTGTCACACGACGATTTTGTTTAGCAATGAATTGACGCGCGATGAATTTGTCGAGCGATGTATTGACGCGCGACGAGTTTATTGTGTGACGAATTGAAGCGCGATCAATTGACCGCAATGTATTGACGGTATGACTTCGTACTAGAATTTAAGGCGACCTCGGATTTTTGTAAGCTGAAATTTGGGAAAAAAACCTTATCTTGGATTCGGCTAAATACGGTAATTTAAATAATGTACGATAAAACATTATTAAGTTTTTATCAACAGCTATGGTTAATAATAAACCCAGTTTTAATTTAGTTTTGTTATTTAAATTGGATGTGTAAAATATGCAGGGCCATATAAGACTTTTAAGTCACTGGTATCCAACAGAATTTTCAGGTTTGCTACACTTGTGACGAACAGACCAGCCTTTTGGCCACATATTACAAAAAATAAATATTAAATTAAATTTCAATGTGATACTTGGCACTGAAATTCAGCATAAAATCCACATTGGTGTATATTGTGTGTGGTAGTCGCAAGCCAAGTAAGTAGCCATTGCAGTGCTGTTGGATGTCGTATTGTTGGCTGTCTAGAAAATAGAAAGTAGCAGCGACAGCTGGGGATGAGAAGGCGTAAATAATTATTGAGTATCACTGTAGCATTGTTTTTGTGTAAAGTCCTATTTATAAAAATAATATTTTGTATTGTTGTGAAAAGGCCATTGTAAGTAAAATTTACACAACCAAATATAAACAAACTTAGTACAATGTGACTTAATAAACTAATAAAAAATAATAGACTATAGAGTGTGAGCATCATTTTGCAACAAGTGACGAGCGGCGATGGGATTGGACACCACCGCTTTAACTGCTTATACAAGTTTACAACCAGAAACTATTTCAGTAAAATATGGCTCTGTGGTACAGTCTGTTTTTCTATAACTGTTACTTGCAATAGTTGTTTCTTTGGACCAACGCAACAGTTGCCCACCCTTCATTTACTGGCATCAAGTAGTACATTTCCTTGTCACTTTCTCATGGCAAGTGATCCAATATGCAAGTAGGTAGTTCCACATTTTGATATATATTTTAAGGACCTGAAATTTATATTAGCGTATTAAACAAATATTTCCAATATGCTACCCACTCAATGATTGTTGAAGGACTTGCTCAAAGATTGTGAAAAAAGTAATAGGGTAGGCCACTGAGGCAAATAAGCATTATACTGAACATATACAGATATGAAAAGCTATTACCTGTAGGAATGGCAGTGTTACATCTATGTATATACAAAATCTATACAAGAAAATATACTGATACTACTTCCATAAGAGAGATGCCCTTAGCAGGAGGTGGAAATGGATTTTTCTTAAGAGTTTTTCAGGGATCTGATTTGCCTCCTCCTATGAGGACAGAACCATTGGAATGTACCTCCTCATTAGAATTTTTCCATTTGTGAACATTTCACTCCTATAGCTTAAGTAGTTACCACTTCAAAATTTAGAATTTTTTGGAAAGGAAGCAGAAAATATACGTATGAACTAGATGGAAAACCCAATCAATGGAAAATTTGTTGATTAACCTCTATCATACAGATTAAAATCCATGCTGTGGGAGGATGCAGCCAGATTTAATTCGGGATATTTAAATCAAATACGTTTGAATAGAGACAAATTTTCATTTCTTATGAACTATAAGGAAAAAGTAATTGAGATGTTAGAGGATCTTAATAGAAAATGCGAGGAATATGGAATGAGAATGAATAAGAGAAAGACAAAGAGTATGATACTAGGAGGGAAAGGGGAAAGAATTAACATCAGATTGGATGGTGAAGAGATTGAACAGGTGGGATGGATCAGATATCTAGGGAGCATTATCTCTGAAGACATGCTTTGCTCCAAGGAAATAAGATCGAGAATAGCCATGGCGAAGGAAGGATTTAATAGGAAAAGGAAATTATTGTGCGGGCCGCTGAATAAAGAATTGAGGAAGAGATTGGCGAAGTGTTATGTTTGGAGTGTAGTGATGTATGGTGCAGAGACGTGGACGCTCAGGAAAGAAAATGGAAGAAGGTTAGAAGCGCTAGAAATGTGGATTTGGAGAAGAATGGAAGGAGTAAGCTGGGAGGATAGAGTCAGAAATGAGGAAGTGTTGAGAAGAATTGGCGAAGAAAGACAGATGTTAGGAAAAATTAGGAAAAGAAAGATGAATTGGCTTGGACACTGTATGAGGAGAGAATGCCTGCTGAAGACTGCAATTGAAGGAATGGTAAATGGAAAGAGGAAGAAGGAGGTACCAGATGCTGGATGCAATTAAGGTTGGAGGCAGGTATGATAATACCAAGATACTGGCCCAGAATCGAGAAGCTTGGAGGGCTGCCATGACTGGACCTGCCGAGAGGCAGAATTACATATGATGATGATGAACTATTGGTCAGAATTTCTTCCAATAAAAAGCAGTTTGTAGTAAAAGGATTACAGTTTAGCATACATTTCATTCCATGAGAAATTTAATCTAAAAAACAACAAGAAAATGCATTGACATTGAATTAAAATACGAATTATTACTTTCACATAAAGTGCTATGAGCTTAATGTGTTTCAAATTCATAAACGGCACCTCTTTCATTGGTTGTGATCACTCCCACAATGTTTTCTAAATGAATATCAAAGGGAAGCTTCTGTATGATACTCATCAAAGCAAGGAATAATGCATGGCCCCACGTCACAATTTTAGCACTGGAACTTCATCCGCTAGTCTTTTCTTTGGACAAACACATATGGCAACACAATGTTTTTTCCTTTGCCAATCAGTGTTTATTTTTTATCTTTCTCGCAGGGCAGTATGGGCGGGAAGAGCACTTGTATCCTCATCTTTCATGTGTCTTATGAAGGCAAGTCAAAAATCTCAGCGAGAGCTGTGTCATACAATGTGTTTCTGTGGATTTAGAAATGCCCGCCATGTCTTGAAAGACTGCTAGTGCAGGAATACACATGACTTGAAAATATATATGATCCAGGAGTATAAGAATTTCTCATCTTTGTGAAGGAGAGGTATTTTGGGAATAGCATGCAATAAACCCACACGACTATTCCTTTTTATTGTCTCCCTGAATGGAAAGCTCGTTCAATGTGTAGGAGTACATGTGGGCTGTTTTGTTCTGAGTTCCGAAACAAAAATTTCAAACTTAAACCTAAGATTTATTCAGATATGATGCTCACAATCTTTAAATATTATTTTATATCACACCACCATCCTCGTTTACAAAAATCCGCATGCATCATCCAGATCTCTTTATCTCGGACCCTCAAGCAGCTGAACAGTGTCAATCCGCCCTCCCAAACAGCAGGAATCATATATGAATGACGCCAATTAGTATGTAGTGATTATTCATAAATAAAGGCATTACTAATTCTCTGAGAACATGCATTTGTAAGTTGTGTTTTGTCTCGCAAGCAAAAAATAATTCAACTCCAATTTTGAAGCCGCGCATAGAGTGACTCAGCCTGAAAAATCAAGGAAGGATGATCCAATGCAAGTGCCTCACTAGCAAAACTATGAAAGAAGTCAAAATATGTGTGTTTATGTTTTGAGTGTGTAAGAGAATCAAAATGCAGAGGGGAGAGAGAGAGGACTCATTCTCTGCATAGCTGTACTACCTTTCCTAGATAGGCACTTCAAGAAAGAACCCCAATTCTCTTTTGATCTCTTTAATGCTAAGGTCATCCTTCTAGATACTCACACTTCAATATTTTCACACTACAGGCATGTCAATCTGCTGGGTGACTGGAGCATCTAGCAGCTGGTTCCATGACATGAGTGACCTCTAGACAAACAGAAAAGGCCTACTAACTCAGCATACATTTATGTATGCTAGGCCAATAGCTCCTAGACCCAGCATACATTTAAATGTACACTAGTCCGTTAAAGGTTAATAAGAGATATCTAATTCAAAAAGAATTTTCCTAATTACAAGCCATCTAGCAGAAAATCTTTGAACTACATACTGTGAAAGTTCAACCAGCAAAAATTTAACGAATTTATAATAATAATATAATATAATTATAATATAATTCAATACGAATTTACAAAATATCTCTTAGAACAAAAAAACAGACAGAGAGAGTCATCATATAAGCACATTTTCTTTTCTTTTAGGAAAACATTGCTAGAAAGGGATATTAGACAAAATTCTTTGAAAATCAGTTTTTTCAACAAGCAACTTTTGATTCCAGGTCAAGGCAGAATTTTCCTCCTGCTTTTCCAGAATATCTTCTTGTCCAGTATATGCCTGCTCACATAGGATTTAACATTAACACATTCATTTGATGTTAATTATAATTATTTCGCTCATTTCAGCACATTGCACGAATGAATAAAATTGTGGTATCATTCACTACATTTAGGGAACTGGTGTTTTAGATTAATTAGCATTCATCATAGTAATTTCCTGAGTGATCCTTACATCTGTATCTTGTCTGATTTTATTTTCTCATCTGCAATTTCTCCCTGTTATTTCCCAGACTTTACAACCGCAAAGAAATTGATATTCATTAGCTAATGTATTACTTTTCACACTTTCATGAGCAATTAAAACAATAAACTAAATTTTAGAAACAACTTTGCTCCCAAAATTTTGGGACTTCCTAATTATGTTTTTACATGATGAATTATATTTTGTATTGTGACAATTTTACACAAAAAATTATCATTGCAAATTAAAGGATGTCAGTATTTTTTAACAAGCAATTTTCAAACAAAAAATCATTTCTCAATAATTTTTTATGAATTTGTATTTTTGTTTCTTAACTATTAATAGTTATTTATTTAGCAGTCACGTTCTCATTTAACATGCTAACTTTTACTTATTTGGTAGTGTAACAAAATCAACTATTGGTAATCTGGTTCCCTAAACTCGCAAGAGATTTGCAATTTTTAGCTTCCATAGGATTTACACATTTAATATTAAAATACAATAAAAACTAAAAATATATAAACTTAACACATTTGATTAATTTTATCATATAATGAAACTATAAACATATTTATACTTGTTTAACCCTTTATTTTTGGGTCATTACAAAATTTATGTTGCAGTGACACATTTCAACAAATCGATACCTAAGGATGTTAAAATTTGTTGTTTAACAGAAATATATCAATTATTTTTATTAAAAATTCTGATTAAAATTTACTTGTACAAAGAATAATTTTTGGAAGAAATGAAGTTCTAATTATTACTACTAATGTCACTGTAAAAAAGGGTCAAAAGGAGAATTTGGAAAGTTTAAGATTGAAATTCAACACTACTTTTCACGTTTGCACAATGCCCACTGCTAACAACAAATGATGAAGGAACTGTAGTTGGTTAAAATTACATAAACTGGTAGAAATATCTTATCAGTCTAAATCATTAACATGTCCACAACAAGAAAGTGAAGAACATCATAAAAATTCCAGGATAAATGCAGTCAATTTTTGAATAAGGTTTTTTAATGACATACCATTTATGTAATAAATGGTGCTTCCAATCACTGGATCATTTGTAGGTAACGGTTCTCTTCCAAGAGAGAGGACAGGGAAGATGTCATGTCATTCACTACCATATTAGAGGTCTGCAGGAGACAATTGCCCTCAACCATCTCATTGCATCCTAATTTACTTCCTGCAGCGACTGTTTGACAAGGTGTGCATCCTGGACGTGGTGCATCTCTATATCCAGCACCATTATTCACTCTGCTACCCACTTCAGTGCTGCTGGTGACAACAGTGTCACAGTCAGGTGATAGAGGCATGCTAGCAGCAGCTGCACCTGATTCCCCATTACGTGATGAGGCTGTCCATGAGCGACACTGCTGCACATACTCCAGGGTTCTCTGGTAGGCCTCGGGACGCATTCCCCCAGGAGGTAGCTCCATTCCAGAACAAGGTCTGTTCCTTCCACCAGGAACGTTCATTGTGGATGATTGGCTAATGTCTTGACACTGGATCTCTTGATGGGGTCTGCTGTTGGTAAACCGTCCAGCAGACACCTGCCTATCACTCATATCACCCATTCTCCTTCCTTCATCATTTTGGATTTGCCCATGGCTTTGCATCAGTTGGCCCCCAACAGGTTTACCTCGAATAGCAGGTGACGTGGTGTTAGAAGCCCAGCACCTCGCTCCTTGACAATGTACTCCACAGGAAACAGCCTCCACCTCCCTCGCATTCTTATTCCTAGCTTTTCCAACGTCCATAGCATGCCAATGAAAACAACTGGAACCACCGATCTGTTGTCCAGAGTGAGGGAACTGTTGGTGATTTGCTCTTATTAATTCACCCCTATTATGAGATTCTAAATCACAATAAGAATTTCCGACACAGTCACGTGCATATGATGCACCACACCATGCCTGCCCTCCATTTGCCCTGCTATCACTCTGTCTCAATTGGACGTTGTTGCACTCTTGACCATCCCATCGCCCACTCCAACAACCCTGAGTAGTCCAGGCAGACATGCGTTGGTTGGTTGACACATGAGAATTTCCATATGCAGGGGAAATGGGGTGGCCTTGGATACTGTTGTGCCTCGGCAACAAATCCCACCTTGGAGACGTCTGCAGCCATGAATGTGGGCAGTGACTGTCCTGAGGAATGTAGTTATGTGGATTGCTGCATGAGTGATGATTCTCCAAAAGATGGTTTTTAGTAATGTTGCAAAGCATGCCCTGAGATGGTGACTGATTAGGCTCCAAGATGGTATTAGATGCTATATGGAGAGAGGGCTCATTTGTCACAGGGCCTAACTCTTGGGCGTGAATGTGATGCTGCGAAAGTGAACCTTGAGTGTGAGTGTGACACTCGTGAACCGCACTTTCAGCAGCAAGGACATGGCTGGGTGAAAGGGAATGATCCTTTTGCAAAGCATCAGAAGGCTGCATGGTACCATGACCCTGAATGGGATGATGATTGCTAGAGTGTGAAAAATCTGCTGTTCCTTTCTTGATCTCTGTGTCACAAACTCCTCCACCATCTGCCACCTGTAGAATTAATAAATATTCAGGGATGTTTTCACTCAGAAAATTCACAACTGAAAAACATATAAATTGGTCAATGCTTTATATGTGGCACTTTCCTTACAGTCAAACTAAATTATATTAAGTGATCATATTCTTGATTCCTTACAATGTGTAATTTTTTAAATGTATTAAACTGGCTTGTCCTATACCCCATTCTGTATATGGTGTCCCTTGGATTAATAAAGATATTATTATTACTATAAAATTAATGAAAAATTGATAATCTCAGAGAGAAATATGCATGGAAAACAAGAATGGCAAATTAGTGGTTAACAAAATTTTGTGGAGACAATAAATATGTCATATACTCCAAAGCAATGGTTTCCAAAGCGGTAGCCACTGCGGTTTTTCCTGGTGCTTGCACACATTTTCACGCATCAGTAAAATCTAGCTGATTATCCAAATGTCCAATTATCCAAGTTATATTTTAAAATGCTGCATGCTTCTTACACGGTGACATTTCAATATATTTGAGTACACATTTATGACCCTTTGCTGTAACATTTGGATTAATCCCAGAGCATTGAAAACACTTTCTTTCAATATTCCTGCATTCTGAATCGCCTCTTTGCCTTAAAGTACTCCCCAAACACCTCTTGAATGCTCTCTTTTGCTTAAATACTGACAGAGGGTGAAATTAGAGGAAAATACCAGACATTCTTATAAAATAGCAGTATTCGTGATTGTATCTTTTTTTATAACTTGGGCATCAGAGGCAAGCCCCTAAATTGGATTATTTCTTTTCTAAGTAATCGTCATCAGATTGTGAAGTTTTCCCAAAGAGCTAGAAATGGCTCTACCACTGCCTTTTCTACACCTCTAAAAGTCAACAATGTGTCCCCCAGGGATCAATTCTTGGACCCTTACTATTCATAATTTTCATGAACGACCTTCCTAACAAATTTAGAGAATGCTCTCCGACCTTGTATGCTGATGATACATCCTGCCTGGTAACCGCTGATAGTTTCCCACTTCTGACAGAGTTTGCTAGTAGATCAGTCAACCAAATGTTGCAATGGTGCAATCTAAACAATCTTGACAAATATCAATAAAACCTCTTACCTGCTATTTCATAAAAAAAAAACTATCCCACCCTGTAGCCCCCTTCTAAAATGAGCAGTAAAAGCATCTCTAGAAACACGTCAACTAATTTTCTTGGGCTACTTATTAATGAAGAGTTGGATTGGCTAGATCACATTAATGGAGTTGCTAAAAAAGTTGCCACTGGTGTTTTTATGATAAGAAAGTTGGCCCCAATACTTCCTATTGAAAGCTTACTATCTCTCTACTATGCTCAAGTGCATTCTTTGTTAAGCTATGGAATACTATTTTGGGGTAATTGCAGACTGGCTAGTAAAGTCTTTTCTTTACAGAGCTGTCAAAGCTTTATGTAGAGTGTCTTACCGCACACACGGTAAACCCTTGTTTTCATCTCTTAATATCTTAACTTTACCATCCATTTACATTTTGAGCTGTGCAACTTTTGTTAGATCTAATCATCAACTTTTTCCCACAAATGCAGAATATTATAGCCATTTCACTCGTTCATTATTTGACATTCATATTAATGATTACAATAATGTACTTTGTCAAAGAGGCCCTCACCATTCAGCCTCTGTAATTTATAACAAATTACCTGGGGACATAAAATCAGTTTCATCCCACAAATTGTACAAAAGTAATGTAAAGAAGTTCCTTCTGAAGAAAACTTATTATAATGTTTGTGAATACCTTGATGATTGTGTGTGAATTTTTTTTCCTTTTATTTGATCTTTTTTGATGTATGTTATCAATCTTGTATCTTGCTTTGTATTTTTTTCTTTCTTCTTTTTCTTCCCCCTCCTATCTTTTTTGTAATATTTAGTGACGAAACCATGCAAATGTATTTGCCAACGGTGAAATAAATTATATTATTATTAAATAATCATTTGATGGCCTTTTAAATCCTAAATTCACTACTGTGACATAGGAGATGCATGCAAAGTTGCAGGAATCTGCGTTATATGAATCATTAAACCTATGAGAAAAATGAGGTTAGGTCCCAAGATTGAAAAATATACTAAAAATATTGTTAGCGAAATAAAATAATAATTTTGTTTTTAATTTATTGCAAACATTAAATTTAGTATGTAAATTAATGATATAGACTGCTATGGCACTTGATTGTATGAAATCTACAGACAAATGAAGATCTCATGTGGTCAGTTTTGAATAAAACTTGGAAGTAAATGTCTCAATGATGTGTAACTAATGTGATACAGTATAACCTGGTTAATTCGAAATTCAGGGGACCAAAGAAAAGGTATTTCGAATTATGTAGAACCTCTATAATTCGAAATGTACAAAAAAGCTTGATTTATCGAATTTAAAAAAATGCAAATATAATTACAGAAAAACAAAATAATATGACACTATATTAAAATAAAGAAAACAAAAGGATGTAGTACACATACATACCTCAAAATATGAAGTAGATTAATAAAATCCAAATTTATGATTACACATTTATATATTGAAATATATATGATCATATAATTAAAATCCACTAAAATGATAAAAGTTTGTCAGTCACATATTTAAAGTTAAATGTAAGTAAACAAAAGGTTGTAACAAAAGATTAATTTAAACTTATTTTAAAAAGTCACTTATTTTCCCGATTCAATTTCGGGCACTCCCTAGCACAAAGTGATGGGTAATGGGGTCAACTTTTTTACATATATCTATCGGCATGTATGGCTTCTCTGACATGTATCTTTGAAGGGTATTCAAAACTTTAAAAACATCCTCCTTAGATGGCAATGGTAAATACAACCTATCATCGACGTTGTCCTCATCGTCGTCTTGGTCACCAACACTCGCAACGGTTTTCCATTTGTCGAGCATGGGCCATACACACCCGACGTAGTCAAGCCATTCTTAAAGGAAACAAAGTCTCTGAAACTGACAGGCCCCAATATATTGCTGCTGGCTGCGAAGATAGCTCAATTTTCTTAAAACAATTGGCGATGGTGTGAGGAGTCACCAATAGCCATGCCAATGACAAGGCCCGGCATGCATCTAAAATTGTCCATTATCGTAAATCACCCATTTGTAATTTGCACCAAGCATGATGACAATAGTTTTTTTCTGTAATGGCTCTTTAAATTTTGAATGATGCTCTGATTGAGTGGCTGGAGTACACTGGTTGTGTTGGACCGAAAATACAGCAACTCAACATTGGGTGTATTTATTTGAGCCACATGGTGAGCAGAACAGCTTTCTAGTGTCAACAAAATTTTATGATTTTTCACCGACATATGCCTTTGCTTTCTTATTTTTTTAAAACTTTTGAATAGGTCTCTCCTCATCCATGCCTTTTTGTTATGTCCGTAAATTATAGACAAATCACAAGTTTTTCTTTGTCCTACCCATCCATATTGGTACAAAGCACGGCAGTGAGATGCTCCTTATTACATTTGTCGCTGTGACAATTTTCGCCTTGGAGAGCCAAAGTACGATCGGGCAACACGTTGAAAAAATGCCCGTTTTATCCATAATCTAAATGTCCTTGGGCATGTACTCCTCTAAAACATGTTTATTACTTTGCATCCAGATCGTCACTTCCTCTTCATTAATTTTTTTGGCATCGCCACAAACTGCGAGGCAAACAAGATTGTGGCATTTTTTAAAACCATCCAACCACCTTTAAAATCCTCAATGTTCAAAATGATCGCAAGACTCTTTTTAAAGAGCATCGGGCATGCCACAGGTATATTTGCCGTTCGTACTTGTGAAAAAACTCAAAAAAATTTTCTTAGAGGTCTTTGCTATTTGCAGGTCGTGAACTCTGACATTTTAGCACTCCCTTTAAATTTATAAAACCGTTCTTCAATCTTCGTCCAATTCTTTAAAATTGTAGATAAAGACGAGTTTAGAATCCCATGCCTTGATGCCAGTTTTCCAGCAAGAGTCAGTCTTATATGTACCACAAACTGGAGTCATTGGAGGGTAAAAAAATCTCCTAACAATAAATTTAAATATAGTCTCTCTTGCAATTATTAAACTAAGAATGTCATTTAAGCTAGTAACATGAAAAATACAATCAAATATGAAAACAAGCAAATGAAACAAAGGAATATTGGAACACGTTTTCTGCACAAAACTTGCAAAACAGTAGATAAATCGAGACATAATCACACAAGGGTAACGCCCAAGGAAATCTGAGAATGCATGGGCAGGAGTGGACAGAAACAATGTGTGTGTAGTTTTTTTGGTGTTTTATTGCGAATTATGTTGACAAAACTGCATTGATACTCTGAGAATCGAGCTAAAAATTATTTCGAATTATGAATTATAGAGGTTTTTAAATTATTGAAACACATTTATATGGAACTGGCTTTTTCGGTCTTTTGTGTTAAAAAATTTTGAACTTCGAAATATGGAGGTTCAAATTAACCAGGTTTTACTGTAATCATAGAATCCATGAGAAATTAAAAATGTTTACATGATATGCATGATGTCACTTCATCATCATTCATTGATAATTATTGCAATTAACAACATAATTTATTTGAATTTATTAATTAAGTGTATAAAAGAGTATTACATAAGGAAAAATCTCAATGTTTTTATACAATGTCCTAATATATTCGTTGTATACAAATTGATGGATGAAATAAATGCAAGAAGCCTTCCATGAATGCTATGAATATTTCTGGAAATCAAGAGGGAATTTCTCACCTGATTGAGGTAGTGGACCATCTCATCTGGAATAACAAGTTTGTTTTCTACCATTTCTCCTTCACCAACCTCCTCCAGCACTACCTCACGATTTGGATGGTGTTCAGGAAGACCACTGTGCCGATTCCCTTCTACAAGGGAAGCTGCCGGAACATTCTCTGCATTTGAGATGGCGGCCCCATTGGCAGGTTCTGTACCAGTTGTCTTTGATGGCGAAAGACTTGAGGGTTGGGTTAACCTTTGATGCTGTAGCCCAGAGTTATCTATTATAGGCTGGGGGCCACACAGAGACATCTTCTGAGTCTAAGGAAAGATTATTATGTTTTAAATACATTTAAAATACTCGGCATCATTGCAACAAATTGAATTCTAAGCATAAATCACTTTTGCTTTGATTTTTAGGAGATAATTTCTCAAAATTACATTCAAATTGAGCTATGGAATATAACCTGGCATGACTGACCATAACTAGAGTTTTAGTATTTAAACTTGACTGTATGGACCTTCACTTGGTGGTATTCCATCTTAAAAAATCTGATGTGGCCACCACATGACTTTCTCCATATCTGTAATATTTCTAAAAATTCAAAATAGGTTACATTATAATGAATATTTTAAGAAACCAAGAAAATTTTAGACTTTACAAAGAACAGAAATAAACTCAAACCATAGCCTTCTCATATTGGATATAGCCACAAGTCTCCAACAAGAAAAAGGAGCGTTACTAAGACATAACTAAGCGTCAATTGTTAACAATAGTCGTCGGTAGGTGGCATGGTGGTGGCAGCTAAAATATTTAGTTTTTAAGATAGCTCTTAAACAATGCATTATATGGGAAACTGTTTCAAACAAAGGTTGTAGAAAATTAAATTTCCTGCAATTTTTATTTCAGTACATTTTTACATTTATCAAATATTAAAGCAAATATTTCAAAATAACAGATGTGACAAGAGTAAACACCCACTTCCTGTTGACCGATTTTTACCAAAAACTAATCAGTTCTTCTGACATATAAAAATGTCAAATTTAAAATTTTGTGTTTACCTGATTAATAGTTTTTGAGTTAGAGCACCCACAAAAAAGCTATCGCATGCACGAATGCACACACACACAGACATCATTGAGAAAATGGTCAAAATGCACGCACGCATGCGCTTCTGTTCTATGCTCATATCTCACAAAGTAGTAGTAAAACAGCAAAACCTCTACCTTACGAACCCCTTTATAGCAAAGACCTCCGGATAGCGAACAATTGGTGGAGGTCCCGCCAAACTTATATATTTATATATAATATATATATATTTATATAATATATATATTTATATAATTATAACCTCTTTACTACAAACTTCCGTATTACGAAAACTTCCGAACAATGAAGGAAAAAAGTGGTCACTTCCGTTTACATTTACCTCTTTAGAACAAAATTTTGCTCACTAAACATTTTTTTCAGTTACATACATACGTACAGAAAACGATTGAAAACAGTCACCAATGCGCCAATTAGCATTAAGCTTACAACAAGCTTATAATAGCACATTTTCTAGCATGATGATGTATTTCCTGTGTTTCCAGCATTCTCGCGCCTTTGACCGGTGTGTCCTAGGTGAGAGAAGGTGTAAAAGTGCGACAAGTTATTGAGTGAGAAGAAGTGCGTTAAATATCAATTCTTTTTGATATTTAGTGCTTAACGGTGGTTCACGACGCTAACTTTTAGCTTTTTGCTTGCTGCTCTTCATTTTCTGCTCTTAAAGGTAAGTTTGCACTTTGTGAACCATGTGGCCTTGCACCATACTTTCATGAAAATTGATCACGTAAATATTGCATTGAAAAATTATATTGTTACCATCCCCAACAATCTTGTGTTGAATAAATGTGTGATAATCTCAACATCAGAGTACATTTACAGGAAATTAATTCATTGGCTTTAATGCAATATTTTCTTGGTTTAAGGAAACACGTGTGCATGGTATATAATTCTTTCAACTGAAATTCAGCTCGTTTATGTTTTTTCTAAGTAGTAATATCGATTTTTAATTTGTAAAGACCATGTCTTCTGCTCGTGGGGCTAAACGGCGACAGTTTTCTGTTGAGGAGAAGTTGCAAATATTGAAAGCTGTGGACCAGAGAATTAAGAAGGTGGAGTTGGCCCGACTATTCGATATCCCAACATCTACGCTTTCAACCATCATTGGGCTACGCACCGACATCATTAATGCAGCACATTTCGGTCCAGATAGGAAATGTGCCTGGACCTGCATTAATGAAGATCTGGATCGGGCGGTTTTCAACTGGCTCTCCCAGGCACAGGCCAAATTGGTTCCCGTATTGGGGCCTATCTTGCAGGAGCAGGCGAGAGAAGATGTGCTAAGATTAGGGATGGATGATTTCCAGGCAACGGATGGCTGGATAAGTTCAAGAAGAGGTGGAACTTGGCCACACTTAAGATTACGGAGGAGGAGGCAAGTGTTAGTCCGGCTGTTGAGCAGGGTTGGAGGGAGAGATTGCCGACGTTGATCGGAGAGAGCTACAGCCCCAAAGACGTTTTCAATGCGGGTGAGGCAGGATTTTTTATAATCTTCTTCCCGACAGCACTCTTAGCGTGAAGGGAGAGGCGTGTCATGGGGGGAAGATGTGCAAGGAGCACTTCACGGTGCTTTTCTGCACCAACAGTGATGGGTCAGAAAAGTTACCTCCCCTTATAATAGGAAACTATGCAAAGCCGCGATGCTTTAAACATGTGAGGCGATTGCCATGCACTTATGGCAACAGCAAAAATGCATGGATGATGGCGTCAATATTCAGGAACTGGCTGGTAGGTGTGGATGCATGCATGGGAGGGTAGAACCGAAAGATTCTGCTATTTCTTGCGCATAATTTGGAGGGGATTCGTTTAAGGAACATTAGGGTTGTTTTCTTCCCTCCAAATTGAACCAGTAGGCTGCAGCCTCTTCACCAGGGGGTTATTTCGCAGGTGAAGAGATTATATCGGCAGACTCTGGTGCAGGATTTGCTGTGCAGGATGGAGGGAACTGCAACCCTCCTTAAATGGAACCTCTTGCAGGCAATGCAACGGCTTTGCATTTCAAGGGAAGCCGACTCACCGTCAAACCTAAAAAACTGCTATTCAAGGGCGGGATTTTTTTTGTGATTCCATAGAAAGTGAGGAGTGTGTGGAACCTGAGGGAGAAGTGTGGGAGGAATTAAGGGCAGGTTTAAATTTAAACTCGGCATCTTTTCAAGATTTTGCCCATGTAGACGACAATTTGTTGACCTGCTCTGTGGAAAGTGAGGATCCCGAAGGGGTGCAAGTGTCCAATATGGAGGAAGTGGAGGAAGAGGGAGAATTGGAAATAGTGCGGCCGAAGTCGAGCGACGTATGTGCAGCACTGGATGTGCTAGAAAGATATTTAATCTCGTCCGAGAGCTGTAGTCCTGCTGCTATGCATGCTTTTAGGAAAGTGGAGACTGCCGTTTCCCGAGCATTCACAAAGAATTTGAAACAAAAAAATAGATTCGTTTTTTAAAAAATGTTGATGTATTTTAAATAAATCTTTAAAAAGTGTTGTATTTGAAATCATTCCTGATTAAATTAATCCCCTAATCCATTTAAAGGGAATTTCAACAAAAAATTGCAGCAATGAGGTATGTATTGTGGTGAGGTGGTTCCTATGCACTTTTTTGTGATAGGTAAATTATTCGTCAGAGACGGAGCTGGAGTGTTGTTAAGAAGGTTAGTGAAAAATATTGATTGGAGCCTTGATTTGGAGTGCTTCTCTCATTCATTTCGTTTTGGAATATTTGCAACCCGCACCGTAGTGGTCAAATAGTAGTTTATTAATTGGTGTTAAGAAGTAGCGTTGCTGTCAATATTTTTTTATAAACTTAGCAGCTCAACAGATGCTTTAGGATAGGCTCAAGGGGTTTCACGCATTGCAACTTCGAAAAAAGTCGCATAATAAAAAACTGCAGAGGATGTTTTCGGGCAAAACCTGCCAATCAATGCTAGAAAAAATAACATTGCATTTCAGTTATTTGGTGATTGCCACTGTCAAACATTGCGAAACGAGATGAATGAAAGTGGCCCTTTTTCCCATAAGAAAGCATTATGTCGTTGGAGCTTCAAATCAATATGGCTGGTTATTAAACATTTGAGGGCGCATTTTGAATATCGTCCACTTATGTGATACTTTTTCCTGAAAAGATGTAATGGGTGTATTTTTGTAGAGTTACGCCATATCTGCGGATATTGCTTCATTTGGATAACCCCGTTGCTCCCGTATAATCTAACAGGCAGTGCACCCCTGAAGTTATGCAACACCCAATAACTTCTGATCAATGAATTTCCGAATAACAAATAGACAAAAAACTGGGTCCCTTGATTTTTGTTAATGAGAGGTTTTACTGTAGTAGTTTTATTCACCATAGGCAATACAGATGTTATATACGCCTAACGGTAAACTGTGTTACTATCTACTTTCTTTAAAATTACCACTCAACTCTCAATAAAATTGAAATGAGAAAAGATCAATATTGCCATTATTTGTTACATATTGTAAGCACATCTTAATAATTTACCAGTAGAATATACGAAATAAAAATATTCTGCAACAATTAATTATCACCGACATCTCATGCCTAGCTTATTATTGTATTAAAATCAAGAGTCATAAAGATTATAAAAACTGCATGCTAAATTCCATAACCATTATGATTAAGTTTTTTCATAAAAAATACAACAATCAGCAATGAGGGTTAACATCACAGCGAATGATTTTTCCTTCAAAAAAAGAACTTTTTGTCATTAAAAAGGTATTCAACTGTTCTTGACATGATTACAAAATTCATAAAGAATGCCTCTGCTGAGCTTATATATATGCATGAAGTATTGTTCCTTTCTTTATACTTTCTCCATATACAAAGTACAGTAATATCCCGTTTAACGTTTCCCCATGCAATTCTGATTCATTATAATGCTCTTTGTTCTCAGGACAATTTTTACTTTCTCCATATGTTTTTGTGAGTGCTCTAACTCAAGACTACTTATCGGATCATCACTAAATTTCATATTTAACATTTTTATTATAGTGACAAGAGCTGTTTAGTTATTGGTTAAAATCGGTCTACCAGAAACGAAGGTTTACTCATGTAATTTTTTTCATTTTTCTCAAATATATCTTTTGAATTGTTTTGTTTGCATATCTCACAAAATCGGACACCTATTGGCGGTATTGGGTGCTGATTATAAGGTGAGAGTGTGTGGAATCTGTTACAGTGTGAGATAATAACAAAAAAGCTGCAACAGTTATTCTACAGCAGGATTTCTGGTATGTACATTGCCCTATACTAAAATGACCCTGCATAATGCTGATTCAGTTAGCGCTCTCGTTTTCAGGAATGCATCCCCAGCATTAAACGGGGTTTGCCTGTATAGAGAAGGTATTTTTCATGAAAAAAATCAAATTCGAGATTTCAACGGAAATACATGTTTTAAGGTCCCTGGAACACATTTTGACTATTTTCTCGATGATGTCTGTGTGTGTCTGTGACTGGAATTTTTGTGAGTGCTCTAACTCAAATACTATTAATCAGGTCAACACAAAATTTTATATTTTACATTTTTGTGAAGGCAAAAGAACCGATTAGTTTTTGGTAAAAAATCTGTCAACCAGAAGGTGTTTACTCTTGCCACATCCATTTTTATGAAATATTTGCTTTAATATTTGATGAATGTAAAAAACTAAAGGAATAAAAGTCATAGGAAATTTAATTTTCTACAACATTTGTTCAAAACATTTTCCCATTGTTTAAGAAGTATTTTAAAAACTAATTTTTTAGCTGCCACCCCCACACCACCTACCAGTGACTATTGTAAACAATTTACACCTAGTTATGTCTTAGTAATGCTGCTTTTTATGTTCTTAATTGTTGGAGCTTTGTGGCTATATCCAATAACAGAAGGCTACGATTTGAGTTTATTTGTTCTTTGTATTCTTTAAATTTTTCTTGCAGTTCCTTATAATATTTATTATCATTTAGTCTATTTGGAATTTTTAGAAATATTACAGGTATGGAGAAAGTCATGTGATGGCCACATTAGATTTTTTTATTTAGATAACCAGATACACATAATTTTCCTATCTTTAGAGTTGTTCAAACTCTTTCAAATGATGCATTTATCGAAGTGATAAAAACCGCCCTTTTAATAAAAAATTGAGCAAAAAAGGTTTGTTTTGTCATTATAAATGATGAAAAATGTCCTGTTTTCATCGTTGGAATATGGTCCCCCTATATCTGATGCATCTAACATTCCAGGTAAGTACTCTGGCCAAGTAAGAGAACTTTTCTACCTGTTCCAATTTTTCTCCATCTACTTTTACATTTACCCTTGATCCTGGCCATGCTTAAAATGGGCAGAATGTGTGCACTGCACACAGGGGCCAGCTTCTAGGAAGTGGCAGTGAGCAGCAACAACTATATAAAAGGACCACAGCAAAGCAAGCAAGGGAGGCCTGTTTGACAGCTTGCTAATACATTCGCCAGCACACAGCTGTGCCATTTGGCTGATAATGGTTATTCCAGTCAATCACAAGTTCATCGGTCATTTAACCATTTTATTGAGCATGGTAAATGACTCCAGGTGGAAATTTCTCCTTTGGTAGTGTCTTCTGCTTGAAAATTACACATGGATTGTGACTGTCCACTGTAATGGTCAACATATCTGTATACCTCTGCCTTTCAAAAACAATATTGTGGACTCACATTGCTCTATCTCCAATGCATCACCTATTTCAGACAGTGAGTATTTGTGATGCTTCCTAAAGAAAAACACATACCTGTGAAAGTTGACTTCTGTGTAATTTAATCCACTTTAAAACCTTGTTTTGGAAGGTTTATTGTGTAAAAATTTTCAGCAAACACTGATTTTCTGACTCAGCAAAGAAAAAATCCATATAAGGTGTGGGTATTACAAGAACAAATAAATTAAACACTATATGGTGAGAAGATAGGAGCTTAATTAGAGTAATAAGGGAAAGGCAGAAGAAATGGGTGGATCTTGAGTGGCAAAGGTATGTTGAAAGAATCAATGACGGGATGATGTTAGGAAAGAGGCAGGATGAGAAGAGCCTTGGATGGGACTGGTTGGGAGAACGAAATACCTACCAAAAGGAAGAAAACCCATGATTATGAAAATATATTATATCATATTTGAGCACTTAATATTAAATATAAAAGTTGAACAAAAATTTCACATAAAATGCTACAATAAAATAACAACGAGAATGTGACACATGGAAATCCACACACATAATTGCTAAGAGGCTGCCTACCTGAACAACGAGGTTTGAGGTGAGAAAGGAGTCGATAGCAGAGGATACTCCATCCAATTTATGTTTCCCTACTACTGGTGCTGCCACCTGACTATTAAGACTTCTTTGTGAGGTCATATGTCTCTGATTTGAGATTAGACACGAGGTAGCCTCAATATTCATCAGTTCTATTTCTCTTGAATCTGGCTGAAGTTGTCTGGCAGCATTGCTGATGACATTTCCAGGAGTAGAATCATAGTGACTGCTTAACTCACTAGAACGGCGAGAGCTACCTGGAGATATTGGGTCATAAAAGGAAGATGAAGAAGGTGGACCTCCAGGAGTGCCTGCAGATTGCACTGCGGTGAGAATGGAAGATCGCCATGGCCGAGACAGTGAGGCTGTAGAAACCTGCATCAAAGGAAATGTAAACAAGTTTAAAATGATAAATAATTAAAATACCTCAATTTAAAAACAGACACTCATACATGACAGAAATATATTAGTAAATATATGGCCTTCATCTAGGTTTTATTTTTTTCACTGTACACCAATGAATTTAAGTATATCATAAATACTTTCCATGTAGAAATCATTACATCAAAAATTATGAAACAAAAATGTTGTATGGGAAATAAGTGAAATGTAACTTCTTCTTCAACACATTTCTGTACAAGATGCAATATTTAGTACAGTATAAGTAGCATGTGATGGCTTGCATCCAATTATAAATAATAAGATTTCTCAACTGAAATCAATTAGAGGTACAGTGAAGCAAATTTTTATCACAGGGCATTCAATATCACCATTACATGCACTTGATAATCTCTTTTATAAATTATTTAGAATAGTGAAAGATACACCTGGGAAACACACATGGAGAAAATAATGAAGCACATCTTTACAGCAAATGTAGTTATCCTACAAGTCAGTTTGGGATTAAAAATGTGCCTTTAATGAAGAAAAATTAAATGGAAAAGACCAATACAAAAATTGATCTTGAATCTGAAGCATATATCTCAGTTATCATTTAACCAGGCAGAACCAGCACATTATTCCTCAAAATGTTTACTCACGCAGGGTTTAATTTAATTTAATTAAAAAAACGTAAAATTGTTGTCACATACACTTTTTCTATTTTAGTGTTTATGAATTATAAGAAAATATCTAATTGAATAAAAACATCTTTTTTATACATTAATAGGTATATAGTAGCATTTTAAAAAATGAATTGTGTTAGAAGACCTTTTTTTTCAAACAATGTAAAAACTATTTTACATATTTCCCCACAACATGGCTTAGATATGCAGATAAAATTTTGACCATTTTTGGTAAATCAAAAAGTAACATAACTGACCTCTTACAAAATCTTAACCAACAATATGAATCCATTAAATTCCCTTCTTTTCCTTGACTTATTAGTTAAAAGACAACACAACAAACTAAA
This sequence comes from Tanypteryx hageni, assembly GCA_028673005.1. NCBI lineage: Eukaryota > Metazoa > Arthropoda > Insecta > Odonata > Petaluridae > Tanypteryx > Tanypteryx hageni. The sequence continues at coordinate 271,127,675 of CM054112.1, forward strand.
ATTCAACATCTACTGAAAGCCCACACATGCTGACAAATACAAATCAAATAACCCACACATTCCACTCCTGCTCCTCATATACAGACTTACATAATCCTCTTTCCAAAACAGATTTTCATTAAGAACTCAAGCACATAAAAACAGCACAATACTTAATGGTTACGGCACCCAATTGGTTCAAAACATTCCACGAAAACATAAAAACATACTATGCATAAAAAAATCACATAACACAATTATTTCCACCACAAACTCAAAATACATAATAATCTCTTTCGCACCTGGTGTCACTAACAAACTGTAACATATTCTCCAAACCTGGCCTGAAAAGTGTACAATAATAAACTTGCCAATCTCCTCCACTATCCAAAAGGCCCACTACCAATATTTATAAAATCAGGAATCTACAGAATATCTTGTTGAGCATGTGACAAAGTATACATAGGACAAATGAAAAACATAAATTAGAAACAAGCTTCAAAGAACATGTAGCACATTTGAAACACGTTAAAGAACTTGTTAGTTACCTGAAAAAGTCTGCTTTGGTAAATCAACTGAAATCTACCATTCACCAAGAATGTGAAACACGATGGTACAGTCAAATTGATATGTTAGAGTCCATTCATACCAACTATGAAGACATTAATAATCTTTTGATCGAACGTCAGGAAGAGGACAAAATTACAGACATTCAGAAAGATATTATAATGTTGCTGATAAATTTCCTCAAACCATTTAAAGAAGCTTCTTTAAAACTAGAAGATGATACTTACCCTACCCTCCCTTTAGTTCTTCCAATAAGAATTAGCTTAATTAATCGCCTTCAAGTGGATACCACTGACTCCTTATCCGTAGCTACCTTAAAAAATAGATCATCGGAAATTTTGAAGGAGAAATTCGTCTTGCATAATTTACATAGGATCGCTACGTTTTTGTGGCCGAATTTCTGTCAGTTGAGGATGATTTTAGAGCAAGAACGAGAGGAAACAGTTTTGTTGGTGCGAGAGTTAATAGAAGAGTTTAAGAGAGACGAACAATTGAGAGAGCATCCAAATATCAGTGAGAGGTTTAACACAACTGATGGATTACCCCAATGTGGAGTAGCATGCGGTTCAAATTATAGTATTCCTGCCAAAAAGTCAAAGATACTGGACTTCACCAAATTTGAAGACAAACCAGTTGTAGAAAAAGACGATGAACTGGACAGGTATATTAGATATAGTGCGACCCAATAGGATGTTAATAATTTGTTAGTTTGGTGGAAAATTCGAGAAAAAGAGTTTCCGTGGTTGTTGAAAGTGGCGAAGCAAGTTCTATCAATACCGGCCACAAGTTCAACCAACGAAAGGAATTTCAGTGCTGCTAAATGGATTATGAACGAGCGCTGAACTTGTCTAAGTAGTGACAGTGTTGACTCGATTTTGTTTCTGCACAATCACATGCAGTAAAACTCGAAGTTGCTTGCTACAGGAGAGGCATAATTTTCATTTTGGTGAGTAAATAATAAATATAATTAAATTATTATTGATTATTTTTATTTAAAATAAGAGAAAATGTAAATTTTAAAATAAAAAGTAACGGATAAGAGGGAGGGAAGGAATGAAAGTACGTATGAGTTGAAGAAAGAATATATCATAATTATTATCGAATAATATGTATAGGTTTATTTGGAGGAAATACATAAAGAGATGATATCGGTTATCCATAATCACTTAATGTAATGTTGCATACAATATTTATATGAATTATACTTGCGTCATCAGGCTCAAGTCAGGCCTATTTCGAAGAAAATCGTTTTGCAACTGAGTAAGGGAAAAAGGGAAAGAGTCCTACCAAAGGAGAAATCAAACAGATGTAGGGAACTCTTCTAATTTTACGACAAAGTTGTAACGTGCAAATACAATGTGCACCGCCGGAAGTAGGTCGTAAGCCTTGAGACAAAATGGGACGGTCTTTCCTCTTTTTATGGACCTTTGCATTTCTGTGCAAAGGTTTTATGTTTTTCAATTCGTCCAAGTTGTTTTTAAGTCATATTTTAGGGTTGAAGGTTTTTTTCAAAGAATTTATGACTAAGTAGTCTCAGGAGGGTAAAATAATGGTCGGAATAGGGTCAGAATGAATTACTTCTGCCCTTCCAGCTCTCTGACAATTTCTGGAAAGATGAGAGTAAAAATCTCTAAAACGGATGTCCATGACGAAATGAAGGGACGAAGTAATGGTCAGTAAAAAGTTGGGTCAAGGCCCGAAAAAAGTTTGAATGTAACCCAAAGTGAAGCTCCAGCCTGAAACGTTAATTGATTTTCAGGCCCGGCCCGAAAGTCGGGCCGGGCCTCGGGCCTTCGGGCCAGCCCAAGCCCTTGCAGACCTCTAGTGTGTATGTGACAGTTATTTTTGGGTACTCGAACTCCAAAACTATTAATCAGGTCAATGCAAAATTTTATATTTTACATTTTTATGGCGGTCACAAGAACCAAGTAGTTTTTGGTAAAGATTGGTCAACCAGAAGTGGGTGTTTACTCTTGTCACATCCGTTATTTTGAAATATTTGCTTTAATATTTGATACATGTAAATATGTACTGGAATAAAAGTTGCAGGAAATTTAATTTTCTACAACCTTTGTTTGAAAGATTTTTCCATATAATGCATTGTTGAAGAGATATCTTAAAAACTAAATATTTTAGCTGCCACCACCTACCAACATCTATTGTTAACAAATGTCGCTTAGTTACATCTTAGTAATGCTCTTTTATAGTTTCTTAATTGTTGGAGCTTCGTGGCTATATCCAATATCAGAAGGCTATGTGGTTTGATTTTATTTCTGTTCTTTTTAAAGTCTTTAAATTTTTCTCTCAGTTCCTTAAAATATTTTTTACCGTGTAAGCTATTTGGAATTTTTAGAAATAATACAGGTATGGAGAAAGTTATGTGGTGGCCACATCAGATTTTTGTCATTTATCTGCCTTTTTCCATTTGTTCATTCACCTAGTCACTGACTTTTTCTATTGTGCCTATAAATATATGATTTTGTTTGATTGACTGATTTTCACAACTTTTAACATGTTGACGACCGATCACGAAAATCTCCGTGTTTTCTCAGCCGAACGTAGATGACCGATCACTGAGATTTCAGTTTTCCGCCATATGCAAATTATATCATTTTTTTTACTTACAATTTATCTAAAATATTTTTCTGTCAATTATATGTATTTATTAATGTATTTGCCATCAAACAAAAATATATACGCTAACATTTAATTTTATATTTCAAAGTTTTTCGTATCTTAAACATTTATATTTTACTGATTTCGTCCTAACTATGATGGAAATTTGATCGAACAATATCCACTCAATGAATGCATGTGGACATTAATTAATTGTTATAAAAAATAATAATGAATGATTATAATCTTCCAAACTCGAGAAGCATAAAATTTTAACCGGCAAGGAACTAAAACTTCCTTATGAATGCTTCTTACTCAATGCATATTAGTAGGCGCAAGGAACACTCTTCCTCTTCCTAAATGCGGATTCGTAGACTCAAATGGATAATGTATCTGTCATCACTTGGTGTTTCCCACGTACAGGCGTGATCCTTCAACTTACTATCAGCTGGGTTTTTAGCAGGCCATGTCTTGTCATCAATTCTTTTCGGGGCTGGGCCATCCAAAAGGAATCCAATAAGCTTAGAGCGCTATAAGGAACTGAATGCTTTCTACAAGGACCTTAGAGTCAGCTGAAAAAAGAATAAGATAACGTGGGCATGACTCATCTGGTTGAGGGCCATCTGTGTTTCCAACCATTGTTTCTGACAGCCGGTTCGAACTAGTCTCTTCTTGGTTGTGTGACTGTTTGTCCCTTTCACTCGAAATTCATTCTCCATTGCGAGTTTCAACCCAAGTATTCGAATAGTTTGCAAGCAAGTTTACAGCTATACTACGTTTGTGTAAATTATCAAGATTGATGTCCACAAAGATGGTCACAATTCATTATTTGTATAAATTAGGCTGGTATGATCATCACATGCCTCTCCCAATAAAACAGTTACGATCAAAATCAGGGTCATGGGGAGTCCTCAGTACAGTTGCAAAGAGTCATCAGAAGAAAACTTTCCCAGCAGTCAGTTAGTATCTATATATTATACTAGTTGTAAAATCTTTATCAGTCATGAAACATGCTTAACATCTAATGCAGTACATTTAAAAAATATAATAGCAGAGTTCACTGGCAGGGGCATATTTACTGCTTTCTCTCTGGCCTATCTGCAATATTGTACCTTCACTCGATTAGAAGAATGGGTAGCGAGGAGCCGGGTATGGGTTTTGAAGTCACTTTGATGGTTAGTTTAGGATCCCAGCAAAAACGGTTGGGAATCATTGCAATAAAAGCTAATTTGTAGGTAACTCTATAGAATAGTTGACTAGAACTACCGCTTTCATGCTAAATAAAATCACAAAATAAATAATCAGATAACCTGTGATCCACGACTACTCCTCCGGCTGCTCCCTTGCATGCTTCCATAATACGAGCTAACGGTTGTAGAACCACTATCCCTGCGACTCTCCCCAGCCATTGGATCCACTAGGAGATGTCCTCCACGAACACGAGTCACAGGTAAAGAGCCACGAGAAGACGAAGGCAGCATTGTGTTGTGATATTCTAATGTATGAGGAAGTGCACTTTTGACTTGGGCTCCATTCATTCCTCCAATCCTAATTGAGCCTGAAAAGAGAGAGATTTTCCATGTTATGGCTTCACTTCACAACTCCAGAAATATATTTGATATTACTTGTTCACCCAAAGTAAAAAATTTGAATGACATACATAGGAAAGAAATGTATACACACATTTTAAGGTGGTTTGGTAAACAGCTAAAAAAGCCAAAGAGTTGATGCAAATCATCATTAAGGTTATATGGCAACTTTCCGGGTCCTTGGACTAGAAGCCCAATGTCACTTCAGGCAAATTAGATGGGAAAGGGACAAAAGCTATGTAAAAATTGTCTGCACTAAATAGCTGTAGTGTACATAATAGTGTACACAATGTTTTATTCAAAGCCTACAAAATAGGCTCTCTTGAACTGTCATCAATTAAAATGGGAAACTCACCAACTCCTCCAGTTCCCCCTCCGCACTGTGGTGCAGGAGCGTTGAAGAGTGGGGAGTAGAGCAGTCCACCGCTTCCTCCCTTACCCAGCTTCCTAGCACCAGTCGTTCGAATGCCCGTCAATCCACCCTGAGGACCACAGCTCCCTCCTACACTACTCTGCCTCACCAGAATATCCTGCATACTGCCTTTGACGTCTCCCTCTACTCCACATGGTGCTCCCACTACAGCTACTGGTCCAATCTCCAAAGTAATATTTGAAAGCTAGTTTGAAAAAACAAATTTCATATATTAACAACATATTGTAACAACGATACTTCAGAACTAATAAATTTCATCTTTGTATTACATTTTTATTTTATTCTGACAAATCCAGAAAAAATCAACAACGTAAGGAATCATGAAGAATCATGTACTGTATAGATTCGAATGTAACCAATACCGATTGTAAGCTGAACACCACTTTTCACAAGGGTGCACAAGGAAAATTTCTTGTAGGCTGTACAGATGTTTTGGTTTTCACGGATCTTCTGCATAAAAAATATTAAAAAGTATAAATGCTTCTCTTTTTCTCTCCTCCAGCATCTCACAATCGTCTCGACAATCCTGTAGCGCCATTGTGCAGCAAGATTAGATGTTTCCTCTATTTTCAGAATGTGTTCGTTTCATAATGGGATTGTTGTAAAACAATCTCACCACACTGAAGGACTGAAATTTACGCTCGCAAAGGCACGAGGAAGTGATGTTTGGCTCGGGAAATCCCGGCATGTGCATACTAGACACACTGAATCAACATAGTAAACAATGTAAAGGTTTCGAAAAAGTAAAATGAAACATTGTGTACCTACATATCTACGGTATACAGCTTCTTTTGCATACAGGTGATAGGTATAGCCACCATTTCGATGACTTTGACGCGGCACACACTTGTTACAATTTATTTTTTCGTATTCTCATTATGATTCTTTTTCATACATTTGAAGTTGATTGTTTACTTACACATTAATACACTTATATTTTGAGTTATAATGTAACTACAGACATTTTGCCACCTTTCAGTGTGCGGTAAGAAAGATGTTTGCTGGGCTAAGAAGGAAAAAATGAGACCCCAAAGTGCACTGAACACATCAGAACGTAATATAACAGGGTACATATGCATCTATGTCGAAATGATTTTCAAAATTGTCTTCAAAGGCACTCAACGCTCATCCATTTTCATTTGTTTCTTGCATGCATTCTTCTGCATTAGAACAGCATACGGCTCTTACGGTGCCAACTTTCTGCACGTTCCACTCTACCGTTCTTATGAAAATATGTAAATATCGACTGAATTTCTCCGCTTTTGCTTTATTCGACAGCTAAAACTATAAAACATCTTATTCTTGCAATGTTTAGATGTTACAGAGAAGAATTTGTCAAAAACACACATTTATTTTCGAAATTTTATTGCTTTTTCATACTCTTTCCAGGTATTGCCAAGGTGACCCATATTATTGTCTCTGATTGAATTAGCGTCTATTAAGCCTTCAAATAGACGAAAGAATTGTGTTATTCACTTCACACTTTTTATGAAGCATCAAAATTATAGTTGTAGCAAGGCCAAATATAATAGATTGCAGCGTTAATAATTGCAGATTATTATTATTCAGTAAACTGCGTATGGACTCTGAAAATTTTGAATGATTGACCAAAGGAAAAAAATCTTTCTTTATTTCAATACTGGAATGTTACCTTATTTGAAAGGGAGAAGCACATATGAATTATAAAAACAAACACGAAATTCAAAATGTCAGTTGTCTAATTTTATAAGGAGAAATGGGCTATTATTACTTTTAAATATGAAGATTTCTGAGTGACTTTGCCAAAGGTTTTGCGGGTACCATTTGTTAAATTAAAATTGTCACTTCTCCCTTCCTCTCTCTTCTTCCTCTCTCCCTCACATTCTCCCTCGCTCTCTCCTCACTCTCCCCTCAAAAATGTAGCTATCTCTCTCAGGGTGGTGTATATAAAATCTTACATATAGAATGACATTAAAAAAACAAAGGATGATCACAAAATACCCACAGAAAGTTAGGTACATATGATAGGATGTGTAAGAAACTACTTAATGGTAATTATCATATTCAAGATGGCGGAAATAGTAAACACGACGTCATGTCGCTCGTGCAAAAATCCTCTTCAAGACGAGTTTAAATTACCATGTGCCGGTAGATGCATGGGATATTACCACCTAAAGTGCTCCAATCTTACAGAAATAGAATCTAACGTAATCCAGGGTCATAAATCGATTTTCTGGATGTGTGAAACCTGTTGCTCAACAGTGAACCTAAACACCGCGCGACCTGGCATCGAAAATTCCTCTCCGGCCGTTTTTGATTTTATTATCAGGAACTTACTCTGCCTGGAAGAAAGACTGGCGCTTGTGGAGTCCAAGCAAGTATGTAGTAATTCAATTAAAAACAAATTGAGCAATGCGCTCATTGAACGAGAAGTTATCCCAAGTAACGTAGTCACTGCAGATATTAATGCAGAATCAGCCCCCAACCCATCTGCTAAGTATGCCGTTGTGTCCTCCGGTGGAACTAAACTGCAACCGTCAAAATTTCCAACTGATACCCTAAATGCGTCAGAAAATTCCGACAAAATTTTTTCTCATAGTGACGATGGTTTTATAAAGGTGAGCTACAAAAAAAGGAACAAAACCATAAGTAAATATGCCGACAGCCTACATGAAAACTCTCATCACGAATGTCCATCAGAAGTCTCCATTAAGGAGAGTACGAGTTTATCGAAACGCGGTCCTGGCATAGCAAAACGAGGTAAGCAAGTAAAACACTTAATATTCGGCTCCAGCAAGGAAAAAAACAGTTTTACAGCAATCCCTAAACGTGCCTGGCTCTATTTGGGACGAGTTAATGTGAATGTTACATGTGATAATATTATAAACTTTCTTTCAAAGAGATATAATAACGATAATTTTACATGCGAAAAACTTGACATATACAGCAGTCAGAGTGCTTCCTTTAAAATCAGTGCTGATCTCTCTCTCTTATCAGATTTGAATAAAAGTGAAAACTGGCCAGAAGGTGCATGTGTTAGTAGGTTTTCCTTCACCAGGTGGAGAAAGAGTGAAATTAGCAAATCTGAACTAAGTGACCCACCCTCACCATTGTGTGTCCCCTGTCAGAATACAGCAAGTGCTCATTATGATTCTTCAGCCAGTGCTATTGATTGTGATAGCAACCCAAGTGAAAGTGCCGATAAAAATCCTCTTCCAATTTTGCCACCTAATCCCAGCCACAATCCCACCTGTAATCAGGCTCCTAAAACGATTACTCGAGGCCAAGCTGGTGTATTGATCCCAGCCCAACCCTCAACAGGAATCACAACAAGAAGCATGGATGGGATTTCCAAAGCCAAATCAAAGTGACTAAATGTAATACATCAAAACATCCAAGGTATGGGCAATAAAATTGACCAGCTCGAGGTTTTTATTGAAGAAGAAACCCCTGATATTTTGGTACTCAGTGAACATGGGTTAAAACTAGAACAAACACATCGTAACATATTGTCCAAAATGAAATTAGGTGCAGTCAGCTGCAGAAAAGGAAAAAAAGGTGGAGGTGTTATAATACTTGTCAATAGTAAATTGCAAATTCATATAGACAACTTAGAACTGGATAGATTTTCAGACCAGGAAAACATTGAAATTACAGGCATAAAACTCACCCCAAGAAATAATAATACAATGTATATCCTAGGAATATATCGCCCCCCTAGTGGTAATATTGATCTCTGCCTGAACCAACTAACACAAATAATCGAAAACATGCAGCCAAAATTAAAGAGTAAATTGATTATTATTGGTGACTTTAATGTGAATATATTGGAAAATACAAGAAACAGTAAAAAATTTATCTCATTTATTGAACTATTTGGCTTAAAACATACCATATCTTCACCTACAAGGATAACAAATATCACAGCTACCTGTATAGATAATATTTTAACTGATCTAAATCCTTCTGCATTCACCTCTCTAGTAATTCATTCCTCACTATCTGATCATTTAGCTATAAAAATTAGCATAAACTTATATCAAAATTTAGTAAGCCCACCGCATTACGTACCATTTAAAGTGCATAACTGTAAGAAAGAAAACCTAATGCGCCTTCAAAATTTAACAATGAATGAAGAATGGTCTGGTGTGACACTCAATAATACAGCAGATGACAAATATAATAATCTCATTGAAACCTTCTCCTACTGGTTCAACCTCAGTTGCCCTATCACAACTGTAAAAAAATGGAATAAAATAACAAAAAAAAGTAACTGGATTGATGCTTCAATCAGAAAAGCCAGGGCAGAGCTTTGCCATCTTGAACAAATATATTTATCAAATAGAGACATTAATAGTAAACATGAATTTTCAAATTACAAAAAGTTTTATGATAATTTAGTGTTAACAACTAAAAAGAAATACAATGATGCCTATATCCTAAACTCGAATAATATTAGTAAAAGTACATGGAATATTATTAATCAGGCCAGAGGAAAGGAAACACCAACTTCCTCCCCCACTGAAATATGTATCAATAAAGTCACCATCAACGATCCAATGGAAATTGCAAATTATTTCAATAGTTTTTTCAACACAATGGCTGCAAAAATATCCAAAAAACTACCTAACACTTCAAGGGATAAACATTTCTTGAATAATAGAGTTGCTCAAAGTATCTACCTCTTTCCAACTAATGACACAGAGGTCAAAAGCATAATTAAAAACATGAAAGCAAAAAATTCTGCAGGATATGATGGTATTCCTATTACTGCCATAAAAGCATGTACATCATCCATTGCCTCTCCTTTATCTAACACCATTAACAAAGCCTTTGAAGAAGGAATCTTTCCAAATGCTCTCAAAATATCTGTAATTCATCCAATTTATAAAAAGGGTGACAAAAGGGATGTAGCGAACTACAGGCCCATATCTCTGATATCATGTTTTTCCAAAATATTTGAAAAAATACTGCTGAATAGACTCACACCTTTCCTCAAACGGCATAACATAATCTGTAACACCCAACATGGATTCATAAAGGGCAAATCTACCACTACTGCGGCAATCACCTTTCTGGAAAAAATTATCAGCAATATTGATCAAGGAAATAACTCCACTGGTATCTTCTTGGATCTATCAAAAGCTTTTGACTGCGTAAATTTTGACATACTACTTGAAAAACTAGAAAATTTTGGAATAAGAGGTCAAGCCCATAGTCTCATCAAATCTTACTTAACAAACCGAATGCAGGTAACAAAACTACAGACATGCCAGGGGCATATTATGTCATCTAATCTCACTGCTACCAATGGAGTTCCCCAAGGCTCAATTCTTGGGCCCTTGCTCTTCTTATTATATATAAATGACATCCAATCTGTTATTAATGATGGGACTATAATTTTGTATGCGGATGATACTTCTATCACAATAGCTGATAAGCTGTACTCTCAACTGGAAATAAAGGGAAATGTTGTCTTAAACAGCATTGCACAATATTATAATGAAAACCTTCTCACAATAAACACTGAAAAATCATGCTTTATAGAATTCTCCCCACGCTTATATGACTCAGAAAATAGCTACTTTGTAGGAGATATCATGATAATGAAAAACCACTGCACAAAATTTCTTGGTTTAATTATTGATGAAAAACTAAGCTGGAATTACCATATAGATGAAATATCGCATAAAATTAGCAGAAATCTTTACGTCTTAAGGAACCTAAAATATCGCTGTACACAAGGAGTTATGAAAACTGCTTATTTTGGACTGATTTACCCATACCTTGTCTATGGAATTGAATTATGGGGGCACACTAGTAAAACAAATTTACAGAATCTTTTCATTTTACAAAAGAAAGCAATACGCTATATAGCAAACTTACCCCTGAAACAAACATGTAGGCAGGCTTTTGTTGACCTTAAACTACTGACACTCCCCTCCATTGTAATATATAGGACATTGCTATATTTAACTACTTTGGATGATATAATATCTAATAAAGATGTCCATGAACACTTCACTAGAGGCAATTCCTCTTACCGTCTTATCCAACATAGACTAAAATTGTATGAAAGCCTACCCAAATATAAAGGTATTCAATGGTTTAATATTTTATCTCCCAACCTTAAGTCTAGCAGATCAGAAAAAGACTTTAAGAACAAAATGTACAAATTTCTACTGGAGAATGCTTTTTACTCAGTGGAAGAATTTATTGATGTATGCTACTCCAAAAACATGTAACAGGAAGAAACTCTAACATGTAATTTATTTGTTTTATATTTAAATATTGCTGTATTTTGAGATTGTAGTTTTAATATGTTTTCTTACTTTCAAATATATATGATGATTTTTGATGAAGGCTAGTTGCACAATTATAAAATATGAAACATAGAACATATAAGAAAATGTAGCATATGTATTATGTACTCACTCTGTACTTTTTGTATGTTTGTTTTGATATGTAACTCCCATAGTATATATATATGTTGTGAATGTCCTCTATGACGGCTCCTGACAATTGTAATGCTTTGTGTATGCAATTTTTATGGAATTAAAAATAAATAATAATAATAATTTATCAGCATATAAGACACATTTTCCAGAAAAATGACCCTCAAATTCAGCCTGCATCTTATACGTCGAAGGTAAGAATATTACTGTTTTCAAAACTGACACTCACAAACCCACTCATTCCCAAAATGGAATAATTTGCAGTCATTCATCGTAAAAACAATAAAATATATATTACTAATAATTAATAGTGAAAATTTTGTAAATATATACAGAAATACCTTATGCAATGTGAATTCCGAGGGCACTTTTCAATGCTATGCTTTAATAAATGTCTGCTCACAGTGATTACAATTTCAGTGGGTTTACAAGTTGCTAATGAGCCTGTTGAATAGCACGATTAATGCCACGGAACAGTAAAATTTGTGTCATAAATATTTTATATATATCTAGGATAAATAACGTTTCATGTATTGAGATCGCAATGATTAAAAAAGTGAAAACATATGCCTACACTAATAGTTACAAGCTTCAGGCAATTCAATATGCAAAAATGCATGGAAACAGGAAACATCATTTCGGTCCACCTCCCACAGAAAAATGATCCCTGAAGGGAGAAAACGAGGAAAAACTGAAGCTGATAGGATAAGAGAAACATAGTCTTTGTAAGGTTGCTCTTAAATGGCCACGACTTGAGGAGGAAGTGATGAATAGTAGAAAGAGGAAGTTTGGTATAGCTGTATTGATCAAAATAATTATTTATGAGACAAAAAAGAGTTGCAGAAGAAAAAAGACTAGTTGAGCATACATTTCATTATTATATATGCATAACATTTATTATTTATTCCATTAAATGAAAATATCATCTTGCACTTAAGTTAAAGTAAGTACAGTAAAATGTCGGTATAACAAATGCCAGGGTAATGAAATATTCAGTAAAATGAAATTATTTTCCGTCCCCTGCAAATTTACTATGTAACATTATGTAAAAATGTTTCATTGTAACAAATATCATTATAATGAAAATATTAGTTTAGCACAATAAAAATTCATCCCGGTACAAAAAAATACGATCATTATAACGATGTTTGTAAAAAGAAATTCCCTAAACAATACAATGTACACTATTTACTGGGTTTTGTTTTTAGCATCTGGCAATGCTGCAATGATTTAAACTCAGTGAAATCTCAGTTCAGGTAAGTGTATTGGATGATTACCCGACTAGCAACCAATAGGAAGGTTCTTCACAGCTCTATCGGATCGTTCAGGAAAAAATTAGAGACTTTTTAAGAAGTAAACACTAATTAATGGTTTCTTTCTTTATATTAATTTTGTAACATGTAACCATCATTCTGACATTTTGGCTAATGTGCAATATATTCCCCTTGACTGTGGCACCGCTAATGACTATGGCCAAATGAGGAGCTTGTTTCCACCAAATCCACAATGAACAATTTTTCAGGAAAAGCCAAAAATGTACTGCAGGTATAATTGTTGTATTTTGCCAACAGATGGTTTATGTGTTCTACACACCTATGTTGTTCTTTCCTTATACATATTTCTGTTTGACAGTATTTTGAGCTGTTGTTATGAATGAATTTTAAATGGATTTGGCACATTTTGACAAAAAAATTGGATTTGATACATTTTGACACAAAAATTGGATTTGGTACATACTGTCATAAAAATAAAGGTAACATAGCTTATTTGGTTTATTAATGACAAAATTGTATACTTTTATTAATTAAAAGATAAAAATGACTCTGAGTACTTATTTTCCCACTAGAAAAACACAATATTAAACAGTTTTTCAACATTCTGGTAGAATTAAAAAGAAATGTACTGTTGAACAAAATCTTATCTATCAGCAGGCATGAATGAGTGGCCCCGAACAGGGAAAAATCACTCAACCTTAAGATTAAACTGTGATGCAAGAACACAGAACATGAAGAGCATGCAGGAGTTTTTATTCTGGGAATCACAGCTATCACAAAAGAAATGGATGCATCTGATGTTGTTTGCATTACAAGATGATTTTAAAATTGTTGAAAAAGTGCCAAATACATGATCTAATCTCATTGGGGCCCCTTCCACCATCACTTACTAAACACCTGTAAAAATGTGTGGTCACGGGGAAATTTTCATGCCTTCTTTGTGAATAACAATGCCTAATACATAGTACCAAAGCTGACGAGAATAGTATGCCTGATTAATTAGACTTTTTGGCAGAGGCTGAATATGCATTAAATCAAAATTAACTGTAATGGTTTCTTGGGGAAACTCATTTAAATGTCAAAAGAAGGCCTAGGCTTGCCTCTTCTGGATCATCCTTTCCACTATTAAAGTTTTCTTGAGTCCCTGGTCAGTAGCAGCCCTACTACTACCTACTACAGTGGAAACCGCTTAACACGAAATGTGGGGGACCAGCGCAAACATTTCATCTTAACTGAATTTCGTGCTAAACGAATTTCATGATAACCTTTTTTGAGACTGATTTGAGATATTGATATAAGCTCGTAAATAAATCTTGACATAACAAATGTGTGATGGAAACAGCACAGTAATTAGTTATAATAATGAAAACCTTATAATTTATTCATTACATATATACATAAAAATTATTTTATTTCAATAATTTCATAAAAACAATGCACAAATATTAAGTATCAAGGTCGCTAAAGTGGTTCAATTGTCTACTTCTTAACAAAAAATTCCGTAATTTTTTTCTGTCTAGCATTCATAATGATCTTTTTTTCCACAAATTGTTCCAAATCATACAAACTGTCCCCATATGTTTGATTTTCCAAAAACCGACGCACACTTTTTAGCATTCCACGGATATCCGCAACACTTGGCACTGGCAACATTCTGTCGTCATAATCATCTCCACTTTCACTACTATTTTCATTTTCTTTTGTTGCACTTGATTTAACAATGTCCACAATGTCACTGTCTGTTAAAAGTGGTGTAGTGGCAATATGGTCATCCACTGCTATATAATCAGTCAGCGTGATTTCAGTTGTCAATCTCATTACAGATGACACGCGACCGAAGATATCGCACAATTCACTTTTAGTAGATGTATTTACCGTAGTTTCTGTAGTCGATTCAGTTTCATCCTGTCCAGAAAACCTATCTGCTATTGGCGAAGAGGAAAGTCCAGCGTGGCAAAAACAATTTTCGATAGTTTTCGCTGTAACTGACCTCCAAGCGGCATACAACCAATGTAAGGAATCCAAAAGAGTCACGGGATTAATTTCCTCATTTGATTCAGTACTAGATAAATATTTCTGGAGTAATAACTTCCGATAGTGGCATTTTAGATTTTTTATAATACCCTGGTCACATGGCTGCAATACGCTTGTTGTATTGTAGATGTAGATGTATTAGGCGGCAAAAAGATCAGTTTAATTGATTTCAGCTTTTCCACTTCTGGATGAGCAGGGCTGTTGTCGATAATTAAAGCTATTTTGCACTTCTGGCATGAAAAGCGCTTGTCCAATGCCCTAACCCAGTCTGTAAAAATGTTTCCCGTCATCCAAGCTTTTTATTTGCGGTGTATTCCACGGGAAGCTTCTTTACATTCTTGAAGCAGCGAGGATTCAGAAATTTACCCACAAAAAACAATGGGATTTTTTCAGAACCGTCTGAATTGCAAGCCACCATTACCGTAATGCGCTATTTATATTTTTTTTTCCACCAGAGCACTGCTCATTTTTAAAAGCTAAAGTATTTTCTGGGAGGCAGCGAAAAAAAAATTCCGGTTTCGTCAGCATTAAAAATGTCCTTAGGCGCAAAGTCTGTTAATAATTTAGGCAAGGTAGAAGTTACCCACTCTGATGTCATATCACGGAAGACGTCTCCTAACTCGCCGGAAACAGTCTTAAAAATTATCCCATTCCTCACCTTGAACCACTCCAACCATCCAGGACTAGACTTGAATTCAATTCCGAATTTTGATCCTAAAGCGTCAGTCTTCGCTATCAAAACCGTACCAGAAATTGGAGCATTCTGGCCTCTTGCTTGCTTAAACCAGATGATCAGCGCCGCTTCCAAATCCTCGTACTTTGCCGTGCGTAGACGCTTCCGTTCCGGTTCAAACGTCCTTCTCTCAAACACAGATGTTGAAAAGGGAATTACGAACTCTTTGCAGATGTCCGTTTTGGTTCTATCACCGTTATCAACTGCTTGTAGGAGCTGCATTTTCACTTTCAGCGGTATTGCTTTTTGCTTATGCTATTTACCAGCCATTTTAAGTGGGTCTTTTATCTTTTATAAAAATATAAAATCACAACTGAAAACGATCCCGAAAAAGAAAGAACTTCGCTCACAGATTCGTTACACATTCGCTAACCGTTCCACACGGAAATTCATAATCAATGGAATCAACTGAGTAGAACTGTTCTGCGTAGGGGTCTAGAGACGAGATCAAGGGAGGAGTTGAGCGTATTGAAAGATGGGGAAAGAGAAGGTACAGTACAGATAACAATCTGCACCTCCAAATCCTTCCTTTCATTCGAAGATGGTAGTTCCCAGAATTTAGTTTATTGCTACCAAGGAAATGTTGGTAGCAACCCTCTCAATGGGGGCGCGTGAGTTTCTCTGAGGTCTACTAATGACCATGCCTATTGAAAGAGAGGGGGAAGGAGGAGGTACAGCTGTGGTTGTGAGATTATTCATACTTTTATGTTAAGAAACGAGTGGGTCGTTTCGTCTTACCTACATAATTTGATGGGGATTTATTTTCAGGGGACCGAAAATTTTTTTCGTGTTAACCGAAATTTCTTGTTAACCATTTCGCGTAAAACGAACTAATATACGTTGAAATGTATAGGCACCGGTAGGGACCGAGACTGCATTTCGTGTTAACCGATATTTCGCGTTATCCGTTTTCGTGTTAAGTGGTTTCCACTGTACTACTACCTACTACTACTACTCTGTATGCCAAACAATCATTGCAGGTGTCCTGCTTGATGGTACCACATCCAAGGTTGAATTTACTAACAAAGATCTGTAAATAAAAAATCTGATGTGACCACCACACGACTCTCTCCATATCTGTAATATTTCTAAAAATTCCAAATAGGTTACATTGTAATGAATATTTTAAGAAACCAAGAAAATTTTAGACTTTACAAAGAACAGAAATAAACTCAAACCATAGCCTTCTCATATTGGATATAGCCACAAAGCTCCAACAATTAAGAAAAGAAAAAGGAGCGTTACTAAGACATAACTAAGCGTCAATTGTTAACAATAGTCGTCGGTAGGTGGCATGGTGGTGGCAGCTAAAATATTTAGTTTTTAAGATAGCTCTTAAACAATGCATTATATGGGAAACTGTTTCAAACAAAGGTTGTAGAAAATTAAATTTCCTGCAATTTTTATTTCAGTACATTTTTACATTCATCAAATATTCAAGCAAATATTTCAAAATAATGGATAAGTGACACCCACTTCCGGTTGACCAAATTTTACCAAAAACTAATCAGTTGTTCTGGCATTTATAAAAATGTTAAATATAAAATTTTGCAATGACCTGATTAATAGTTTTTGAGTTAGAGCACAAAAAAAAGCTATCACACACACGCGCGCACACCCACACACACACCCGCCCACACACATGCATGCACACATGCCCACCCACATGCACACACCCACATGCACACACACACAGACATCATTGAGAAAATGGTCAAAACGTGTTCAGGGGACCTCAAAATGTGTATTTCCGATGAAATCTCGAAGTCAATTTTTTTCATGAATACAATACTTTCCCCTTACTACGAATATGGAGAAAGTAAAAATTAATCACTCAGGGACCAACCACTTTACATACATTGTATCTCAATGTGAAACTGAAAAAATCTTCAAGTATTTATTTCTTACCTTGTAATATAAAGCATGGGTGCAGAATGGTGAGCCTCTGTTTCCTGTTACATGTTGCCCACAAAACAATGCCCACATTCTGTGCACATTTAATGTGGGAGGTAGGTATTTCTTCAATGGTGTCTTTCCACATCCCCAGTGTTGTCCTTGGCACTTAAAGGACTATAAAGCTATCACTTCTTGCAGTTCCTGCATTTCATTGCTTATTCTAGATCCTCCTCTTCTCTCTGAAGTTGCTGCACCATTCTTCCTTTTTTCTTCAGCTGCATGCTCCACTTTCCTTCTACCAACATTAAAAATGCTCAAAAATGTTTCCCTGCATACTGACACCTTTATGTGTTTATTTTCAGCATAGTATGTAATGGTTTGGATCTTGGCAGGACCCACAGTTTTGCCTTGGTTAGCCCTCTTCCTCTATGGACATCTATAAACCTCATTAAAAAATCCCACTGGCTTGTGGAATCTTTATTGGCCCAATAATTATTATGAAGAATATTAGCATCATCTTCTGTGAGTGTCACTGCCTTACAAAAATTGTCATCATGCTTACAAGAAATACAAGGCTTTTTTCTGGCATCCTCATTCTGTTTTTCCTTCTTATAAACGTTTTTCTTCCACATTTCAACTCTTCTTATCCACTTTCAAGGATTTTCACTGACCACAAGTTCATCTTCATACACATCAGAAATATCCTAATCCATTTTCAATATCACAAACAAGCTAAATGTTGCACAAAAAATGAAAACTGTACCACTTTAACCTAAAAGAACATGCTCATGTAAACAAGAGGCAGACTTTGTATTCTGAAAGTCACCTGATCAGATCCAGCATGCTGTATGGCTGGCTGCAATGTAGGTGCTGCCACCTGTGACTCATTTTGTAAACTTTTTGGATTTGGTACTTTTTGCCCGCAAAATTGGTACCGTTTGATGTGAAACACATTCCAAGGTTCTCTAGACAAGATTTGGTACTGTTTTCTCAAAAAAAATTTAATAATAGTTTCCTATACATGCCAAGTAAGTGCTACCACCTATAACTCATTTTCACTTTTTTTGGATTTGGTACCTTTTGGAAACAATCTCCACAAATATGGAACTACGTCCTACAGTAATATTTTCTTGTATGAATAAACACTTTGTGCATTGAAAAACTTTCCGTTTTTACTCCAATAAAACCTTCTATTAAGATGGATTTGGGTTGGGTTATTGTAGTTGCATCTTCATTTTATATCAATATATTACTCGTAATATTTCTAAATTTTTATGAGTTCCTTTTCCTACTATGACTACAATGACAGTTTAACTGGTTAGGGACAGAGCACTGATATATCAGTGCTAGGGTATCATCCTCTTTTGCCCCTAGTGTGATGGCATGATATTTGCTTCTTTTATCTTTTTTGCCAGCAGCTTACAGATAGTTTGAAGTTCTGTTCTGTGCAGTTACATGTTTTTTCCGTTAGTGGTTTCTGTTTTACATTTTTTTAACTTTACCCTTTTTATATTTGACAATGGCGACCAAAAGAAAAATGGGTGAGGATCTCAGTTAAGATTTATTTCTTCACAAGGGGATTCAAGTGGCAGGGAAAAGCAGATTGAACATCGGGATATGTTTTTACTTAGAATTCTTAACAGAGAAGGGGACAGTTAAAAATAATAATATGGGTTTGGGTGGAAATGTCGTGATGTTTCTCGCAGAGCCTCTCTTTGGGTCAGGTTCTACCGTAACTTGCGATATATTTTTTACGTGGCCAAATCTATTTACCAAACTCTCCAAGAAAGGTCTGAGAGCCATAGGGACTGCAAACACTAACCGCACAGACCATCCCAAAGAATTGGTAGCAAGCACAATTGGCTGGAAAGAAAGAAACAAAGGAGACTGCGAGTGGCTCACCTCCGACACACTTATGTATCTTCCTTTTGTCAGTGGACTAGGACTCACCTATATACCCAATGCAGTATGTAAAATGATGCAGAAGGATAGGTCAAAGGTGGAAATATATTGTTCCAAGATTGTAAGGGTATACAACGAATTCATGGGAGGATTGGATAGAAACGACCAGCTATGTTGCTACTAGAGCCTGGATATTTCGTCAAACAAGTTAGGAAAGTGTACAGTGTATCACAAATAGGCGCGTTTCGTGCAATGGAGTATTTGAAACTATATGATATAATTGGACCGAACACACACCATAAAACAGCAAAACACCATGACCCAATTGTATCTTTGTTAATTAAAAATTTCTTCTCTCCCCTTCATTGGTGTATCAATAAACATTACGTAATTTTAATGACTAAATACTCCAAAACGATATATCAGAAATGAATCCAGGGAAATATTCAATTTATATTTAGTGATTTATTTTCTAATCAGTTTTAATCATCTGAACAAACAAAAATTACTTAAAACATACCTCACTTGAGTTCATTAGTTGTAATATTTACGTTTATGTTCTTTTCTTCGCTATAGAGAACCCATTTCCTTCCACTTACAAAATCTGTCATGCACACATAAGGAATTGAATGAATTTTGTAATTATAGCAGATCTTATTTACTTCGGTAACCAATAAGATTATTTACATTGACAACAATAAGGTAGGTAAGCATGAATTTTTTCAAGTTCAAAGCAAATTACGACATTCTTGTTCAATTTTCTTGATAACGGCTACTCCTACGATAAAAATGTATAGTAAAAGAAATACTCTACGTTACTAGTTCTACAAGCTTATTTGAAAACTATTTTAATTTGACCAAACATTTACGAGATATAACGGAAAGCTCATTTTTTATCATCAGTAAAATGGTACCTCTGATTGGCTTATGTGATTTATTTTTGTGACTTAATGTTAAATTTCATACAAATCTGTTTGGTAGAAGCCGAGAACGAACATACGGACGGACAGACAAATCAATGCTAATAGGCACTTATGCTGGAAGCGAAATGCACCTAAAAAAGTGGTGGCATAGACTGATCTTTAACTTACCAACTAGGATGATATTACATTCTTATATCTACTACAAACAAGCTACTAATAAGTCAGTTTTGCCTCTAAAAAATTCTATTTGGGTATAATCAGAGACCTTATTGATGACTACAGTAACAGAAAAGCACGAGGACACTGGACAAATGTGTCTACTATATACTCAATTTTAGAGTGCCATTATCTCAATCAAGTGGAAATAAATAAGAAAAATATTGTATAGGAATGTGTCGTATGTAGGGGAAAAGGAATAAGAAAGAGGATAATTTTTGTGTGTTCTATTTGCAGAAAAGGTTGTGCATTGACCCTTGCTTCAAATAATACCACATGAATCTCCAACATTGAACAAACTAGAAGCCTACGTAAGTTTTTAAATATTTACTGTGGACTCTTATCATAATACAGGAAAAATTTAGAGCAGATCAGAGTTAAAGTTTTTTTTCCAAACGTTCTTTTTTCAAAAAGGTAAAAAATTGGCCACTTTCTGCCATTTAATTCAGTTCCTAATTGGTTAAGGCTAAAGCCTATTGCTCCACAAAACTATTTCCAACACACAAGCTATACGTTTACAGATATCTCTATGCAGTTTTCGCAATTGTAAACTTTTATCTTTTATAATTTTTCTTATCTTTTTATATTTTTAATATAACAAATTTAAAGCCATTCAAATTCCTAAATACGATGATTAAAATACTTTCCAAAAAAGTAAAAAATAGAAAGAAAATAGAGATAATAAGAATCCATTATCAAGTTAAAGAATAATATTTTTTCCAACAGTTAATAAGTATGTTGGAAATAAATATTGCATTGTTCACCCCTGGCTATAAGCGATCCTGGTGGCAAAGGGAGAAAACAGAAGAGTTGTGCCAGTGAAGTCCTGCGTCCATCCGCGATGACCCACAATGAGAGTGGAGAGGGGAACTAGGAGAAGTGAATGTGACGTGAGAGAGGAGTAGAGCTTCGCAAGGAGGCGCATCGCCAGCAAGCGGCAATTTGATCTCGGTTGAAAGGAGGTGATTCTGTTTGAGGTGTCGTCCACGTTCATCGTTGCTCACACTTTTTGCTTTACGTATATACATACAGGCAGTTTTAGAAATGTGTATTAGATGTATTCTACAAATATCTATTCAAATTATAAATATTTATTCTCAAATAAGAAATATAATGAAATGTCAAAAAATTCGTACATTATGATCCTCCAGCAGATTTTCCGGTGGTTTTTTTCTCCCTTACATCCGGAACAATAGATTGCTTAGGATGACCCTCCCCGCTCTGGTTGAGTCACCGTTCGAGTTGTTGACCGATGTCTTTTGCAGGGCAGCAGCCTTCCCCATCTCCAGGCATGTGTTTACGATACCATGTCTGTCGAATGCTATTTTTCGTGACCCACCTTATACAAAACTGCAGCGTGTTGTTTTTCTGTTTTGGTTGCACCGCATCCCAACCAGATATGTAGGCGGGCAGGGAAAATGCATGCGAAATTTGAGTGAATTAGAGTATTTTATCCATATACATAAGCAGCTATAAACTCTCTAATTGTTTTCATTTTTATTTGCCGACGTCCCTTCTCCTTTCTCATCGGCCGCCCCATTCCCTCCTCTACCATTTCCCTTATTACCCTTAGAAATTCTGAAATAGCGAGCATTTTTGATTTGGCTTTTGCATGAGTGAGTTCCCAATCTATTCGGAAAATGGTATTCTAGAAATTTTTTTGATGATTTTCAACTGATCACAGTGGTACTTCAGTGTATCTATGACATTCGCATTTTGTAAAAGACATTATTGAAATATATCGTTTTATTACGTGTAGAGAAGTTGAATTTATGCATCCTATTCGAAAGTACATTTTCAAATTCAGTATTTTATAGAAAGTTATACTTGTATTCTACAAAAAATGCCAATTTAGACATCGCTTTTATAGCGTATCATAGTTTATAATTAAATTATGTATGTTTTATAAACAATTGAATTTTCATCATTTTTGCACAATTTTTTATTTTGATTTATTTCTATCTAATAAAAACAAAATGTGTAATGTTATCACGTTTTACTGAACCGGAATAAAACATGTTCCAAAAGTGCGTTGAGTTATTTATTTAACCTTGTTAGAATTATAAGTTTTACGTATTTTTTTATCAAAAAAACCATGCACAGTAACCTACGCTACATCTGTGGGCGTATATAAAGATCAGAATCCTTCCTGAGGGTCGTACGAGCAAGAAAACTGTATTCTTAACTTAGGAGAAGTGACCCACCGGTGTAACACGGCGGCTGTGGGCTCGATCGCCGGTGACCCACCGGTGGGTCACGACGCCTATGAGGAGAGACAAGCGTGACTTACTGGTTGGTTCACGCTGTCGTGAACGTGTTAAAAATATTTTTCATTCTGTCAGTGAAAGCTTGTGTGTTTTGAATTAGGAAGTAATATTTCATAAGAGGGGAAAATTGTATAAAAAACTAATCTAAATGTCCACATTTATTTTCGGAAAGCCGGCCAGTTACTGACTAACGACACAAGTAACTACGCAGAAAATTTTATGGCTTTAGTAGCAAAATTTGTTGGTGGAAAGCAGGTTAACAGATCAAAAAAGGATCATACCAGCACAGGGCTTACTGGCCTCGATTTTCAGCTGGGGCCCATGTGGAGTTATGCGGCATGGAAAATTCTTGCGGGAAAAAGTCCCCATAAATCTCTGCGATCAACATGCCAACGCAAGTTGAAACATCTACATGAAGTGTCTAGACAGAAGGCAAAAGGGCAAACCCCAGAGGCGGATAAATTTCGAGGATGGCGCAAAGGATTACGGGGAAATGTTCCAAAAGTTGGACATGGACAACGACGAATTCGAGAAAGAGGCATCTTTGTTTATTGAAAACTTGAAAGTGAATCAAGAGTCAAGAGATGCCTTGCAGAGAGCCACGCAAGGTCAAGCTGCCAACGATAGGTGGTTTGAAGAAAGAAAAAACAGAATGACTTCTTCTAACTTTGGCCTTGTCTGTAAACGGAGAAATACATCAAAGTGGAGCCCCCTTGTGATGCGCCTATTGTACTCGATGCATTTTGAGAATGAAGCGACACGGTATGGGCAACTCCGAGAGAAAAATGCAATTAGGGAGTACGAGGCGATCACTGGGAGACGAGTATTCCCTTCAGGGCTCTTCGTGGACCTAGAGCACTCTTTCTTTGCTGCTTCACCAGATGGCTTGACTGACGACGGAGGCATTGTGGAAATAAAGTGTCCGAAATCGGCCGAAACAATGACAATAAATTGTGCCTCAGAAAATTTAAAGTACTTTTGCCTAGACAAAGACCTTCAACTTAAAAAAAAGCACAATTACTATTACCAAGTTCAGGGTCAGCTCCATGTGACAGGCCTTCCCTTCTGTGATTTTGTGGTTTGGACTACAAAAGGCTGCGTCGTGCGAAGAATACTAAAAGACGATCTTTTTTGGAAAGAGAAGATGGAAAAAAAACTAGTGTTCTTTTACACCAAAGTTCTTCTTCCGGAAATCGTAGACCCCAGAATGTGCAGGTCAATGGAAATACGTGAACCTGGAGATGAGCAGGAGATGTACAGTTCAAACGTTTCCTGAGAGCAGTGCCGTAACTAGGAGGGGGCAAGCGGGGCTTCTGCCCCGGGCGCAACTTTCTGTATTTATATTGAGTGTGTAATCATTATGTATATAATTAATGAGGTCAGGCTCAACTTTGTGTTTAACAAGTTTTTGTAATTTTTGTAACAGTTTGCTACTATGTTGCTTTCGCCTTCCTTTCCCACCCCTTCTTTTCCCAACCACTCATCCAATTACCCTCCCATTCGTTTTCTTTGTAACCCCCACTGTCTCCCTCCCCCCCTCATTTTACCCTATATATATATATTAGGGGTGAGCGATATATATCAACCTGGTATTTAGTAACAGATACCGGTCAGGAACAGATATCAGTGATATCTATTTTCAAAATATCTGTTATTGGAATATCAGTTAAGAAATAATAGGTATAGGTTGAAACAGAGCGTTGGACCATATCTTTTTGCTTTCATACTCGATACCAGTCAATCCTTAATACTAGGGATGAGCTAAACTGATATTTACCGGTACCTAATATCTTGGCGGATCCAGAAACTTCCCAAGGGGAGGGCGATCGCCCCACTTGATTCCGCCTCTGCCGACGACCATACATTTTGAAAATCCCTATCCCCATCAAAACCTTTCTTTTCCTTGTCATACAGACTTAATCTTCGGTGTAGAATAAAGGAATGTTGCGCGGAATGAATTTAAGAATGTGCCCAGTGGATGGCAATGGGCTTGTCCAAGGGGAGGGCGATCACCCACATCGCCCATCCCTTGGATCCACCACTGACCACAGCGCACTTCTCTATCTTCCTGCAAGGGCTAGAGAGGGAGAGGCGACTTGGACAACAAAAAAATTTGTGCTCTCACGCCACGGGGAAGAGGACTTATCACAGGAGTGGGGGTGAGGATTTCCCCTCCCCGCCAAGCCATCACCCTCGCCCCACCACTAACAGATGCCGTTTAAAGGGCGAGGATATACCTATTATCCAAAATAGCAGTCTGTTCTCAATGCTCGGATACTCAATACTCGGATACCATTTAATATCAGTTGATGGATTTGTGGGCACTCTATTGATTTCTTGAGTATACGACACAGCATAATTTTGCAGGTCTAGATGGACCGGGCTCTCCAGAAACATTTTCTTTTCTAGGTGGTACAAATTTTTGGCCCAATTCCCTTAGTTGCTTTGGTAAGGTTTTCTGTTGCAACTGAGAAATGACTGCTGGTTTTGCTAAGGCCTGCCCAAGTTTTTTTTATGAAACTACTTATTTTGAGCACCGTATTTGGGTTATTTGATACATAGAAATAATACGTAAATATTGAGAAGAATTTCACGGATTTTCACCAAGTTGATGCAAATCGAAACGTTCCTCTGCCTAATAAAATGTAAAGAGATGATAGAAACATTAAACTGGTCAATTGTAAAGAGATTCCATCGATCTATAAAAAATGCAGCCAGATATAGAATAAAAAGCTTACCATGACTCACAATAAGAAATGTAACGTGGAAGGGCACGGAGTGACTGAGTCATGCCAGAAAGATTTTTTAATTGTTCTGTCATGGACTAAATGCTACTGAGACCTAAAAGTGATATAAATATGCTCAAGAGAGTTCGGAAGAAAGGTACTGATTATCTTAGGGAAAAAATACTTGTCACAAGAGGATAAGTGTAATGTAAACATTGGTGGGGTGACTCAGTCACTCCACACGCCTGCTCCTGGGTTAAGAATAGATTCCTAAAAACTGATAATATGTAAAGTAGAGGTATTAACTAAGAACTTATAAGAAACTTCAAGTTTTACCATCCGTGCAGTGTGGATGTGGAACACAAAATGGAACCAAGGAACTGGAGTGATTCTCTATCTTTGTGCAGCCATATTTGATTTCCTTTTGACGAAATAATAAGGATATCTTTCAAATGCACTTAGATTCATTCACTCATTCTAGTCTTCTGTCTTATGACAGGTCCTACCAATCATTGATTGGTTTGACTAGGGAATATACATACATGGTGTGGTGGTTTCCCATTACCATCCACACCAGACACATACAGAAGGGAAGAGGAAAACCTGGTGCCGGCATTTGCCTACTCTTTGCAAAGATCACCAAGGGGGCAACTGTTTAATGTTCCTTGCACTTAGATAGGCCACTACTAATAGATCTGAGCAATCCTGCTTGGTTTGTTTAGGTTCTGTCCATCAGCTCTTTGTAACCTGCAAGATTTACTACTCTCAAATATGAAATGAAGATTAAAAGGTTTTTTCCTCTCTCTTCGAGTCAGTCAGAGTGGATGTGAATGGTCATCTCTTTGATTTGTTGTTTTGTTTTCCCTTTGTGTATCCTTCCTTAACAGTTGGTTCGTGTCATTCTTTATTAATATCTGTGTCAGCCAGTATGCATTTTGCTTATTACACCTCAGTCAAAAAATTTCTTTTGAGCAAAGAAGTCGAGAGTTGTTGTTTGAGAAATATCACCCGCAACGATTTTCACCAAATACAAATATGGCCTGCCGGCATTTAATCTCAATTGGATTGAGGGGCCACTTCTGAGAAATTAGAGAAAACCAGGATGCAAGTGTATGTGTAACTTTGGTGAAAATTATTTGAGTCAAGAGTAATTTATCAATTGTGATCTTAGTCTCTTTTAGAAATCCCAAGTGTGTTCAATGGTGTCTAAGAGCACTCCTTGTGTGGTGTGATCATCAAAGTCTCTCCCAGTAACTCTTTCAAGTTTCCAATAGAGACCAATCAACTGTAAGTTTTAAAATTAATGGACGAGACCAAGACTTGGTGGAATCTAAAATCTATAAAAGCCTACTTCTGTCCCTTTGTTGCTCCCTCTGTCATGTTATAAAAATACGAATGACTCGATAAAAGATGGATATATATTTTTGAAATTTGGTAGGAATATTAAATTCGCATATTTTAAGGTGATGACAAAAAATCTTGAAAAGTGTCCAGGGTTTGACTCCTAGGAAGACATTTCCATTTCCCATAAAATAACACGTAAAAATTGACTTTTCGACGTGCAGGCTTTTATTTTTTTTTAGATCTATGTTAGAAAGAATTAACCTATGATCATCAATTTAAACCATTTTAAAGAAAAAATTATAATATTTCTTATTCTGTTCATCTTTTTCCCCTACAGTTCAAAATTCCACATGTCAAACATTTAATTCACACAATTTGGGGAAATCTTGCCATTTAAACAGGATGTTGCCTTGCCAACCCATTACATTGTTAAATCTTGAAATACTATTGTTATATCAATCCTGATGGATAAAAGCATGCTTTGAATGCTTTTAATATAAGAGAGAGAGAGAGAATGAAGGAGAGGGAAATGATTTTCATAGCAATGAATGTAAACAACATTCGATGTGTTATTTACAAGAAGGAATACATATGAATGTAGAACATTAATCATTTGCAAATTAAAAATACTTAGAATCATGGTAGGAGTTCAAGGCTTGAAACTATGAATACCTAAAAGAATAAAAGATCAGCCAATGATGGCCTTCCCCTCAGCGCAGTAGCACCAGCCCAAAAATCCCACTTGGGCCAGCAATCAGGAAACAACAGGAAAAACCTCCCGTTTCAAATTGTTCCCAAATTTACAGCTTATGCCTATCTGCATAGGATCTTTAGATCATATCATTCCAACAATTTCTAGCTTGGCAATCTCATCATATGAGAGGGAGGGGTTTTCTTTCACGTATCTCTTGGAGGACGTCCATCGGGGCTGATTGATATTAGCTTGGCTGGCCCGAACCCAACTAAGAAAAACACTCGCATTCAGAAAAGGGAAAATAATCTGCTCCAATAGTTCAGTGGTAGAATATCCGCCCGGCAAGTGGAAGACCCAGGTTCAATTCATGGTCATAGCAGAATAATTCCTGGTCAAGAGTAAACAAATAATGAAACACTCCCCCAAGCTTTCTTCGGAACATGTGATGAGTCACACTCGACATATGAGTTGAATGCTAGTAATGTCAAGCCATGCTTGACTTGCGAGTGCAAAAAGTTAATATTTGTTGGTTTGCAAAATAATACAAAGAGAAAAATTTCTTTTAATTTATTAAGAATATCATATAGTTCAAACATCAAATGATAATTTAATATTAGTGAGATAATGTCTTGATGAACAAAGGCGCTAGATATTTGACTTTCTGCTGGAAAGATTTGTTTGTATGGAATTTCTGGCTAATCAACCTCTTGGATTATTATAGCCATAGCTCCTTTCACACCGAACATACAAGGGAAGAGGGAAACCCGGTGCTGGCATTAGCCTATTATGAGGAGCACCAAGGGGGCCAACGGCTTAACATCACACAAGTAGGGGATGGGACGACGATTGCAGGTTGAATAATCTGACCTCTGCTGGATTCGAACCTGGGACTGCAGTGTGGAAGGCCTACTCTTAACCACTCTGCCACTGCCACCCCCTCAGCTGGAAAGAGCTACTGAAAGTTCCTCATCCAGGAACTTTAGATATGACCTCTTATTCTTCTTAATAAGAGCAGTGCTCAAGTTGGAAAATTTTAACAAAAGGATGGATTTAACCGGAACATTATTATCTGACTTTTTAACAACAGGAATGGTATGGGCTTCATTTTGTATCAAGTGTAATGGCATTCCCAACCAATTCGAGCAACTGAATAAGAGTAAACATTGAAAAACTCAATTCACAGAGACCATTATTTCATGTTATCAAAAGCATTTTACATTGAAATATACTCTTGAAACTAAGAATAATTTTTGTGTTATACAATAATTTTGTGCTATCGATGTATCTTTAAACGAATATATATATATATATATATATATATATATATATATATATATATATATATATATATATATATATATATATATATATATATATATATTCGTTCTCTCTCTGTAGCTGAAGAAGGAGTAGTTCCGAAAGCTTTACGTTTGTGATGTTTCTGTGTTTTTGTGTTATTTTACGTGTGTCGCTTCGACATCCCCGCGGCCTCGCCAACCTGAAGTCGTCTGATTGGTGAGTGCTCACTGGGTTTCCTCATCCCAACACCTTGTTGACATCCATATATTCATTTTACCTTTCCTTTTCCGTAAGTTGTTATATATATATATATATATATATATATATATATATATATATATATACATACATACATATATTCCACTAATAAATTAATACCTATGTATCGATTTAAGTCGTTTTGCCTTGAAGTTGTCATTAGAGGTCTAAGGTTCTTTAAAATTTTCATTGCCACCTTCCTCAAGCTATTATCTGATTAAAATGCTAAATAAAAATCACATTTTGCTATCTAAATATTGACTCTCAGTAATATAACATCTAAATTAACAACAATCTTACATATATTGCATCACTCCAAACTCTGGCAAATACTCTCTAGGATTTTTAACGAGGGAAGTTGGTGATAAAAAAAAATTGGCAAAATCGGACATGAAATGAATTTGATGAAATGACCGAATTAATTTCATTTCAAAAAAGTGCATCAAAAGAGTTCAATAGTTTGCAGAATGTTAGAAGGTGAATCGCTTTACTATTAAAAAAATCTTTTGTAAATCTAAATAAATTGATGCACATAATTTTTGCAATTCCAGCATCAAATGCTACTGTTGAGCAATAACTCTCATTGTGTACAAAGCAATAGACTGATGATGGGAACAGACTTAATGTTAAGACAGTTAAAAATTAACTAAAAGTGAAATGAAACTATTCATTGACTTGCAGTTAAATGTAAGATCATAAATTGTTGAATCAAATATGTTCATATACAAAATATATGTAATCACTATTTGTATGATAATAATAAATGAAGTTTGTGGTTTTATAAATGTCCTAATTTTTGTAACAAATTTCTACTATTTGAAAAAAGTCCTACTTTTTCATAAAAATGTCATACTTTTTAGTTGCAAGTGTCTGAGAATCCTAGTCAAAGCCGATGATTACTTAATACATACAACTTAAGCAATCAATTCCAACTAGAAGTGCCTAAAAAATACATGACTACTGGCAGCCATTCAATTTTTTTACATATACAGTAGAGCCTCGCTAATTCAAAGTAAATGGGACTCGGGTATGTTCAGATAAGTGAATTTTCAGATTAAATGGGTTTTACAAAATAATTGGCAGCAGAGTGGGGGGAGGGGGTT
Source organism: Tanypteryx hageni (assembly GCA_028673005.1). Taxonomy (NCBI): domain Eukaryota; kingdom Metazoa; phylum Arthropoda; class Insecta; order Odonata; family Petaluridae; genus Tanypteryx; species Tanypteryx hageni. Next base: position 271,157,962 of record CM054112.1, read on the forward strand.
GGAGATTCCAGCACTCTCAAGTGAAGGTCACAGCAAACCACTGCATTCATTGCTCAGTGCTGTTTCTACCATCTTAGCATACAACTGTGTAATGTCGTGCAGGACTTTTCTCCTTGTTTTAAATTACTATCGCCGTTTTGCCCATCTTGTAGAAATTTCCAAAAAGCATAAGCACAGTTCATGTTTGTTAAAAGATAAGTTGAAATTGCTCAAACACATTGACAGAGGCGAAAGTGCTACCAAACTAGCCTTAGAGTTTGGTTTCGGAAAACCAACCATCAGTGACTGGAAAAAGAATCGTACTAAATTGAACAATTTTATGCCACTATTAGTGTTGAATCTCTCAGCAATCATCATACATTGAAAGTGTCATCATTCAAAAAAGTTGATGATGCATTGTTTTTGTGGTTTACACAAGAAAGTGAAAGAGGAACTCCCCTAAGTGGACCTATCATTCAAGAGAAAGCTCTCCAGTTGAACACTCTACTTGAAGGTGATCCTAACTTTACCACTAGTAATGTTTGGTTGGATCAATGGAAAAAAAGACATGGAGTGTGCCAACTGATGATATGTGGGGAAAGCTTGTTCTCAAATCATACTGCAGCAGACGAATACAAATTACAATTTAAAAATTTGCTGACATCGGTCATCAAATGTACACCGATAATGAAATAGTGTCCCTTGTATTGTCAGAGAAAAGTGGTCAAGATGACTCGAATGAAAGTGATTCAGACAAAGCTACAATAGATGTAATCTTACACACTGAGGGATTGGAAGCCTTGGAACATGCTCTGCTGTAAGTAGAGCAGCACAGTAAAGCCATGTTTACAGATGTGATTTTTATGAAGTGCTGGCGGGACATTGCAGCCTCTTCTCATCAGAAGAAAATAACAGATTTTGTAAAAAAGGACTAATTTATAAATGTGTAGTAGTATTCTGCCAATTTTCATTTGAATAAATAAAACTTTTTCTTATGACTATTTTTTAACCCGTCAGCAACGGGAGGTATTTAAATCCTACGGCATCGTGTGCCTCGTACGCCGGCTGGTATTTAAACAGAATATCAGATTTTATAAGTACCATCTTTAAAAAAATATAAATTTTCATCTATATATGTTAGATGAATGAAATCTTGAAACCAACGGCTGTATAGTGTTCTGCATTTAGTATTAAATGTACAATATAATAACTTAATATTCTTTTATGTTAATAACCTCTGAAGATGAAAGACCGTGCCAATTGAAATGTGTTACAGATTCCTGAATGCAATTTTTTCGAAAATAGTCATCGATATATTCGATGTATTGTGATATCACACGCTGAAGTTCAGTGTATAGTCTTAGCTTGTGCTTTTCTGGTCTACTCAATGGTCTACTGCGTTCGCTTCCTTTGCTTCTTGTAAACACCGACTCCTTGGAGCCTATGCCTGGTTATTAACTCTCTCTCTCACTTCAGAGAGAGAGAGAATGTTATCGCATTTGGATGCCTAACAAAGAGAAGTATTGTATTCCTATCGTCCATTCCGTGACCACTTAGCTTAGCTCACAAAATCTTCACTGAAATTACTTCCTCGAGGTCTCACCGAGACGGCACCAATGTACAATGATTTTAGTTCATTTAGTCTAGAGAATATGAAGTGTTCCTTCGAATAAGAGCACGCACGATGAGATATGAGAAGATATATCACGAAGAAAACACGTAGAGTCGCTTCCATCACCGAGAAAGAGACGCTCTAGAACGATCCGTTTTCATTTCGTCTCTTGTCTCTTTACGATACTAGCCTACTCCAGTGCAGCTGTGTTCCAAGAATATACGCACGTTTATTTAGTTATTTGCATAATCTGTCCATTTAGTTTTTAGAAAGTACAGTTATATTTTAATATACTATATATTTTAAAGTAGACAAAAAATTGGATGTTAAAATCGTAACTTTCGAAATAAATTTTTATAATGTTAATAAGAGCCAGATGAACAAAAGAAATTGTTTAAATTCCTATAAATATAAGAAATTATCCGTGTGATTATAAAAGAAAGTATTACGAACTGATAAAGTAAAGAATAAAAAAGAGATGTGAGAAAGAGTTTTTTTGCAGTTTTCCATTCATGTACACTAAAAAAAATTATATAAGTCAATTTAAGAGTTCACAAAAAGTATTCTATTTATAAAATTCAAATAATAAATCATTCCTCAGTGTTAAACAAAAATACCATTCTATAAGAAATGTTTATAATCGAAATATGGCAAATTAAAAGAGTCGCGGCAAGGGTCCGTACGAGGTACTGATCCCGGCGGGAAGGAAAGAAACCTAGGTCCGTACAACGTACTGATTCCGACGGTGAAAGTTTAATATCCTTTCCGGATTAACCGAAATTTTGGATTACCGAGGTTCAGATTAATGGGATCTTACTGTAATACAATTAGGTACTCTGTCTAAATTCATTTTTAAAATCTTCACTGAGGAACTTAGTGGAATTCTATCTTACCTGTTCAGGTTCTTCTAGAAACTCTGCCCATGGTGAAAGAGATGTACCCTGTCCTACAACCTCTTCCTCCCCTTCCTCTTCACCTGTGCTCTCTCCTACACACAATGCAGCAACTAGAGAATCAGTTGTAGGCAAGCCTCCTGCTTCCCCTACAAAACTGGGGTCGGCTGCCTCAGGACCAACTGTCCCATCTCCAGGGGAGTCAGCATCCTTTTTTCATCACAGAGGAAGATAAAACAATTAGAGGGGAAAACATCACGGGAATCTTATATGAATGCTACTATTTGTGGTATTAATCACAAAGAAACATGAATAGGAAACTAACTTCAGACTTGAGGCTTGGGCTTGCTCCTGTCTTGATGCTGCAGGCATCGCTGCTTCGTGCTGGGCTGCCACCTTCACCTTCGCCACTTGGAGGCATTCCCTCCTCACCACCAGCATCACCTTTATGTCTCTTGTTTGCATAGAAATCTGCTCCATGAACAGTCTTAACATGTTTACGGAGGGAGCTTGGGTCTGTGTACCTCTTTGAGCAACCTGGGGCCTTGCACACATATGGTTTCTGTTGGAAATAATCAGTTAGTATGGAAAATTAATTAAACCTCAGCATATGATTTTCTAAAACCATAAATTCTGATTATCACTTATTCCTTTATAAGTGATAGTTTATGTAATCAAAACTGAAGTTTAATTAGCAGAAATTGGCTCTAAAATGATGAATGCAATCCTTTACAGAAATAAAAAAATCCTAAAATACCAAATAATTTCAAACAGCCTCAACTTAAATTTAAAATAAAACTTATATTATAGACTCACAAACCAACAGTTCAAGAAAGAAAGATCAGTAGCTATATTTAATCAAGTTACTGTAACATTTATCATCTTTTAAGTTTAATAAAGCCATAATAAGAAATTTTACAATTTACAATATTAAAATGAAAAACATAAGGAAATTATTTTTATAGGTAAATCTTATACTTGAATTAAGCTGAAATCTACCATCAGACTTCCTCAAAATTAAACCTTCCTTTTAATTAAGTACTTACTTTTCATGGTTTATCCTGGGAAGCTTGGAAGTAAAATTGAATAGGAAATGTTAAAAATTATCTGGATATCCAACACAAACATACTGACAAATCTTTAGTCTAGATCAGCGTTTCCCAACCAGTGGTTGGCATACCCCTAGAAGTTCGCAAAATAAATCTGAGGGGTTCGAGAGAAACATTTGGTAATGGCATCTTTTTCACTTTCTTGGTTCTACAGTTCTTAACAATATTTTAGTTTCTTTCAAATTAGTTGCATGGTTATATTTTCAATTTTTTTACACTCCAAGAATTATATTTGAATTTTACTGGGTACTAACTAGAAACCGATGACAATATCAGAGATTTATTGTGAACATTGAAATACTATGTGCTATATAAACTTTCTATTTTTAATGAATTAAACGCGTTCAAAAAGATTTGTTTTTATAAAATTTACTCTCCAATATAAGGGGTTTGCTGCCAAAACTGTTACAACTCAAGGGGTTCGCGAAGATAAAAGGTTAACCCAAGGGGTTCGCGAAGTGTGAAAGGTTGGGAACCACTGGTCTAGATATTTAAAAAGAATAGAGATTTTCCATTATAAATAAACACTTTAATTAAAACTCTTGATTAAACCTTATGCGTCAAGCGATGGCATTCAGCATCACAAAAGTTGCGTCCATCCACTGAGCATGTTCAAATGAACAGGTGTGTACATTCCAATGCTCTTAAAATGCATTCAGCAGACTTACACTAGTTCTTTTTACAATATTCTTCTACACTAATGTGTATTCTTGCTTCCTGGTAAGTTTTTAGGTAAATTTGACTATTTTCTTGTGAGTTATTTTTAGATTTACCTTTTGACTTTGAGTCTTGCCTCAGTAGCCCGGTTTTTATAACTTGAGAAGCTCCTTGAATTTCAGGACAAAAACATAACTGTAGCGGTGAATCATCTTCTTGTTACATGTTTGTTTACATGGGATTCCACAGAGAGGGCTATTCTTCTCTTGACCATTTGTGTATCCTCTTTTATTTTCTCCTTATCTCTCAAGTGTGGATTAGTTCATCTGCATTGAAAATTCGTATACTGGTTGCTTATGATCTCATTTTTCTTTCTTCCCTTTTTGTGGTCTTTGGTGTAATGCGCAGATATTTAAATTTTCTTCTTCAAGCATCACTTTGGATGCACTGATGGAATCAGATGTATCTTACAAGTGTGTTGAAGTGCAAGTGGTTACTGTCCTTGTTTTATAAAACTTCAGTTTCCATCTTCATATTGCTTACAATTGTCCTAATTATTTCCCTATATTTATCCTAAAGTGCATTGTTTGCTCAAAGAGTGGAATACAAAAAGAGACATTCTACCACCATAGGAATTCTTAGGAAACCCTGCTCTATCGTACGATCCAATCAATGGTATCAATGCAAGGACGACAAACAGACAGGAGTCTACGAAATACTAATAAATAATAAAACTATTAATGGCACATATTGTGCACACAATGAATCACATTAATGCAAATATGCGATCCGTATATTGAAAACTGTTCATTAGAATAAAATCGCATTAATGCAAATACATGATGCATATATCGAGAAATGGTCATAAAAATGCAATCTTGTAGTAGTCGAATAACTCTTCAGGTTGTATGACCCAAAGAGTTCTTTCACTACTGCAGAACAATGCCTCCAAAGGAAATACAATCCCATATATGCAAAAACATGTAAACTGAACACACATAAATCGAGGCATGCCTGTATTTAGTCATTAAACAAAAATTACGTAAATACATTTAGTAATACACCAACTTAGGGCAGGGAAGAAATTTCAGTAGACAGAGACCTAATTGGGTCATGGTGTTTCTCTGTTTTATGGTGTGCAATCGTTTGAAGTATATCCTTTGGCTTCAAATATTCCATCACATAAAACGTGGCTATTTGCGATACACTGTACACTTTCCTAACTTGTTAAACATATCATAGTATTTATATAACTACCTTTCATATCATTAGTAAAACCTCTATATAGTGAAATGGAAGGGGCCTGATTATTGGAAATTTTGTTAAATAGAGGTTCATTATAGAGGATTACTGTAAGACCCCCATATTATCATTTATGAATGCCCAAACATAATATAAAACTATTGTCTTGTCCAATTAGTATATACATAAATATTTATATATATAATAGATTTAATACATTCATAATGAAATTATAAAACATAAATGAACAATAAATATACATCTGTTTTTGTTTTGCATCTGGTAATATCATTTGCTTCATCCACATTTAAAATATAGAGCACCAACTGCTGTCTGTAATTTCTCTTAAAACTAGCAATTATACCTTGATCTAATGGTTGTAGTTTACTTGTGGTATTCAGAGGAAAGTACCTATACCATTTTAATATTTTGCAATTTAATCTCCTCATGTTTATGTGCATAATACATTTTCTATTTCTCATGACCATCTTTGAATTGAGCATGCTTAACCACTCATTGAATAAAGCTGAAGTTATCCATGATTTTCTTGAATTTCTGTATAAACATGGAAATTTCTTTATATTCTTAAAACATCTGAGTTTTTTATATTTCCCAATTAAAAGTGGCTCTAATTTTTCAGTACCATCTGCATTGGTACAGAAAAAGACTGTAAATCTCTCCTTGCTTTTTTCTCCATAGCAGGGTTCTCCTTTAACTACAAGAGTTCTATCAGACAGTAAATTATTAAAAAACCAGCCTCATCTGCATTTAAAATGTCTTTAGAATCATAACTCATTAAAATTATATGCAAAGTCTCTTTACACTTTTCTTTCACAATTGTACTTATAGAAGCTTCTTCCCCACACATTTTTAAATTTCTTAAGTTCCAGCATACTTTAAATGTTTCTAGTCATTCATTAGAACCTTGAAAGTTATCTACTTCCATTTTTAATGCCATTTCTCTAGCCTTCTGTTGCCAAATAGGCCCAGATACAGGTATATTTCTATCTATATCTTCCATTAACCAATCAAAAACACACTTATCCAAGTCCTCATTTTTGACTGTACGAGATCTTTTCTTGGTGAAACCTTGATTTGCAGCAGCTTCCGTTTCTTTACTTTTTTAAAAATAGATGTTAAGACTCAAAGGTGATATGCCTAAGGTTTCTGCTTCATCTATTTTTCTCTTCCCCTCATCACCTGGGCATATGAGCAATTTTTTTGCATCCTAGCTGACTGCAAAGTCCTACCACAACAGAACAACTAAAGAAACTTCAATAAAATCCATCATTTTAGAATAAACTGAGTGAACACTGAGAACAGTGGTCGCTTATTGAATGCTAACTAATAGTTGGGCATGGTTTGACTCCGCAGTCACAAAACAAAGCTCCCACAGAGGAGAATTGCCTTTTACAGCTGCTCAGCTACAACCGAAATTTGAATTAAAAATGCATCAGTGTTGCGATGTATGGCGGATGACCCAGAGATGTAGCACTTGTTTACTAAGACGGAAAATGCATATGGCCACCTAACACTGTTTAAAGAGGCTGCCAGACTGAGGGTTTTCCACCCGAATATTCGTAGACTGATTTCTCGGACTCTGTTCAACATAAAGGGTGGAAATTTCGTATTTAGAATTCTTAAACTAATACAAATCTGGCACATTTCTAACTTTTTAAAAATTTGTTTTTTTCTAAGTCTTCTATATTGTTAAATATCTTTTAAGGGAAAACAAAATTTTAAAAATCTCTCACACACCGGAAAGTTAATATTTTTTCCTTTAACATTATGTATAAATTGTAAATGTAGCTTAATTTTCAACAAAGAAATCAGTAGAAGTTGTAAATAATGTCATTTTTGCTTCTAATAGTTCACGGATCTGTAGACTGATCGCACCACCGTAGTTCTGACGTCACTCTCACAGCCCGCCCACTTGGGCTCAAGTCCCTACTAGGAGATGACGAGAACTTTTAACTTGAACATCTAGAGAAAAGCAAGAAAGCATCTGTTCTCCAGATGGCCCTATTCAGTATAGTTTTGTCTTAGTTACATATTTTGCTTTTTTACTTTCTCATATATGTAGTATATTGAGACAGAATTGTAATCGTGTTCTATGTTGTATTTGTCTTCTTCATAATCATTATGGATAGTAAAGATCGCAATCACAGGCTAAGGCTTTCTGGTAAAAGAAGAAAAATCTGTGGTGGAGAGCGACTACGATTGTGGCGCAAATGTCAGCATGCATCAAGAATTGAGTCTGCTTCGGAACCCTCAACACCATGCATATCACCTCTTGAGAAAATAGAAATGGAAACGACTCAAGAAAAAAACCAAATGGCTCCACCCTCACCGACATTGGGTGGATTGTACACATTAGATTGTTCATCCAAACAAGGTGCCTCAACAGTATTCAATCTCACAGGACAAAGGATCGTGGACCTACAATATTTTTTGCAACAATTGCAGGCAATGGAAAACCATGGACCATTTGGTTGCAGATTGGTGGACATGGTAGTAATGGGTGAAAAATGGAAGGTCTTCGAAGATGTCTCACCTTTGAATGTAAGATGTGCCAATTCAAAGGATTAATATGGACCGATGAAAAGAAAGAACCGTCAAAGCTCGACGTAAATACAGCATCGGTGTCCGGATTTCTGAGCACTGGCGGTGGTCATGCTCAACTGGAGGAAGTTTTTGGAGCGATGAATATTCCTCCAATGTCATCCAAAACTTACATTCGATACGAGCACAAATTGGTGAACATTTTACTGTCCACTGCTTTAGTTGAAATGGAAAAAGCGGCGAAAGAAGAAGCACGACTTGCTATGGAAATGGGAGATATTGATGACGACGGAGTCCCTCTCATTCCTGTAGTTGCTGATGGCAGCTGGGCAAAAAGATCATACAGAACAAAATACAACTCATTTTCTGGTCTTGTAAGTAGAATTTACCTTAGTTTTTACTTAGTTAGTTACTTAGTTTTTTATTCTGGCTGTTCTATTTTTGGGCTAATAAACACGGGAGTGGTTAGGTTTTATGACTCCTACCTTTCAGTAGCTGGAGTTGCTTGTCCCTTCAACCATTGGCACCTAAAAAAACAACTATCCTATGGTTATTCTTTGAGTTCGGACGTTTTTCTTGCAATTAGATGGTACGACAGACCGTTGTGCGGATATCTCCGTGTTTTTTGTTTTACAAATGGTTTATATATTTTGTGAAATTATTGTTACTATTTGCATCGTTACTGTTGTTGTTTATGATCTGGGATCTCTAATGAACAGTTACTTGACTGATCACAAAATATAAAATTTCATAACTATATAGTTATATATACTATATATATAACTATATTTGCCACAAACAAATTAATTGAAGTAATTTTGTTGGCTATGTTACATAGGGATGTTTAAAAATTTAACGATATTCACATTTCACGATTTGTTTGACGCATGCATTTCTTTCTTCCCCAGGTTGTTGGGTATCGAACAAAAAAGTTCTGTTCATCTGTATCTGCAATAAATATTTCACTGCGTTTGCAAGATATGCAAATAAGGAAGAAGACTCAGTCTCATCCCTGTTTCAAAAACTGGGACAGTACTAAAAGTTCTAGTAGTATGGAGGCTTCCGTTATTGTTGAAGGTTTTAGGAAGAGTGAGGAAATGTATGGAGTGCGCTACAATAAATTAATTGCTGATGGAGACAGCAGTGTCTATTCAGGGATTTTGAAAGCATGCCCATATAGAAATACCCCGATAGAAAAAATCGTATGTAAGAATCGCTTGTTGAGGAATTTGTGCAAGAAATTGCATGATCTTGCTTCGAGCAGCACGAATGGGCCTATTGAAGGAAAATTGGAGGGAGTATTCTAAGGATCAGGGGAGCCGTTAATAAAGCTATTCTACATAGAAAAAAAAGAAAACGGTCCTCTTTCTGACCGAATATCAGGCCTCCATAAAGATTTAATTAATGTCCCACAGCATACTTTTGGCGATCACACACAATGTGACCAATATTCTTGTGTTGGCTCCAAAGAAGAGGAGGATAATCCCATGCCAAAATTGTTGAGCGTAGGATTATTTCAAAAAGCAGAAGTTATATCTGTAACCCTTGCCAGGCACAGTAGGAGTTTGATTCAAAACCTTACCAGCAACTGTGCAGAACATTTTAATTCCATAGTGACTAAATTAGCTGGGGGGAAAAGGGTTCATTATTGTTTGAAAGGATCATATCAGGCTAGAGTAATGACAGCCATTATATCCTATAACACAAAGCTTCTCCACACAAAAATTCACAAGCGCTTTTGTTCCTCAAGCCCTGGGAATTTCACCAAGACAATGGAAGCTCGGCGACAAAAAAGACTAGCAAAAAACCAAGAAAGAAAAGATTTGGTAAGGTGCAAGCTAAGAAAGCTGCTCCCTCATCTTCTTGGCCAGAGTAAGCAAGATGAAGATTATGGAGAATTCTCTTCAAAGCCAAATATCAGCGACTCAGACTATGCACAGGAAGTGGCAGAATATTTGATGAGGCTGGAATTGTCTCCTGAACAAAGGAAGCTTCTGGAGAGATCCATGCAAGACCAGGATTTCACATGGAAAGAAGAAAGGAGGAAGAGATTGACAGTGTCCAACTTCGGGCAAGTTTGTCGCCTCCGACCTTCAGCGAGCTCTTCCAAGCTTATCGATTATATTTTGTACAAAAAGTTCACAAATACGGCGATAGAATATGGCTCTAAATTTGAGACAGCAGCACTATGCCAACTAAGTCGTCAGATAGGAGTTGATATTTCCAGGTGCAGCTTTTTTGTTGATCCTGATCTTTCATTCTTGGGAGCTACACCAGGTGGAATAATCGGGAATGATGGAATCATCGAAATTAAATGCCCGTATTCTGCGAGAGATATGAGCCCAGATGAGGCAGTTGAAGCAAGGAAGGTAACGATTTGGTCAGTAAATGGGCGAATTAACGAGAACCACTACTACTATTTTCAGGTAAATAATTATTTTTCTTTTGTTTCTTGTATGCATTTTTTGTGATATACAGGTAGGTTTAATTGAAAAAAATACCTATACACAAAATCATTATTGGAATTTTATAGGTACAGGAACAATTATACATCACCAGAAGGAAATATTGCTTTTTTGCAATGTGGACACAAAAAGAGCCTTTTTTGAAAATAGAGAAAATCGAAAGAGATGACAGGTTCTAGAAGAAAAGAATGGAGGAGAAATTGAGCAACTTTTATCTCCAGTACATTCTTCTCAAATTAGTGGACCCGTGGGGTACGCGATCGATGCCCCTCTGAGAAACTTATATTCAAGCCGTGACTCGTGAGACTCAAGGAAAGAAAAAAAAGGGCTAACAGTTAATATGTATAATTTTCTATAATTTTGAAATTTATCCAGATTTAATTTCATAATTTCCTGTTATAAATCTTATATACATTTAAGTACACCAATAATGTTTACCTCTATCATCTTTTGTGAATGAAATTCCATGAATCGTAACGAGAAAATGCTGTAGCTAAATGGATGTAAAGTATTTCTTGTAAGAGAAAGGGAGGGATAGAAATGAGTGTTAAATTTAAGAAAAAATTATATTTTTTTGTTATGTTGAAGTATAGTTTCCGTTACTGTGTGTACTATAATTTTCATATATAATGTAATTTATCAAACACTTTTTTGAAAAGTTTATCAAAACTTAAAAATAGAATGTTTCCAACAAAAAAAAATGTCTGGATGATGTAAGATCTTTTTGGGAATTAATACTTGTAAGTGTTGTTGTTTTTTCTATAAGCAATGTTTGTTCACTCATATAATTATAGATTCTAATACTCATAGATTTGGTACTCATTTATCTTTTTTCATGAATGATTTTTCTGTTAATTTTTATTAATCATCCGAGTTAAATTAATTAATGAACTATGTAAACGTTACATATTTCATTACTAATTTAAGGGAACTTGATTATATTGAAAACCGCCATCTATCTATCTGTCAAAAACATAAAGACAGCACTGAGAACTTGCCTCAAAGATTTTCCCCTCTACCCCAGCGGCCCTAGCTTATCTTGCTCTGCTAAAGGAAAGCAAAGAAAAAAAACCCGACCCAAACCCTACTGTATAAATGTAAACTAATATCGGTTGAGTTGTGACCCTTGAGTAGCTTACAGAGGATGGGCATTTTGAGCCCTGAACGTAGTTCTAATACTAGCCATGAATGCCCGTAGCGTCATGGTCAGCACTGGAATTTTTCGCCTCTCCGGAGCCTCTTAAATTGGATCTATTGCCTGTGTTTTTTCCCGTCTAAACTCCGACATTAAAAGAACACTCATGTGGTCATTGCCTAAGGATTGCAATAGTAACTGCCAAGTTACATTAAATCAAGGTAGGATTTTAATGACATAGTCAAAAATTTATTACACTAAATGGGGGTAAACACTAAATCGAGAAGAAAGTAATACATTGATTAAATGAGGTGTTTGATGGGACTGCAAAAAATAAACACTAAATGTGGGTAAATATTATATGCATGACTCTTAAATCAGGGTTTCACTGTACGGTTAGGCCAGTGATTCTTGAGTTTTATACCCAAAGATCAACAAATTTAATTCTATGTTAAGAATAAGACATTTTATGGATAAAATACACACAAAATTAAAAAGGAACAAATTCAACGAATAAATGATATTATTAGAGAGAGAAATTTCTTATGAATTTTTTCCAACATTATAAATCTCGTGATTAATTTGAAACTCACCTCATTGGAGTGTGTTCTATTCTGGTGCTTGGCACGGTCTGATGCATTAGAGAAAGCCTTGGTACAGCCTGGATACTCACATGTGTACGGTTTCTCACCAGTATGTGAACGCAAATGGGTCTTCAAATTCTCTAGTCTAGAGTAAGCTTTTGTGCACCCCTCAAACTGTAAGGTAACAAAAAAATTAAGTTTCTGGAAAGAAGGATCATATTTATATGGAAAAAGTATAATTATTTACAACAAATTTTATAATTAGTATCTTAGAGAGTTTCATGCCCATAAAAAATTAACCTGTATCATCCAAATATACATGTATCAAAAGTATTGGCTGATGGCCATGCACACATTTCTTTCTATGCAGAATGGCAACTCCAATAAAGTCCAAGTTTTTGCCATAGCCATAAGGCGAGAGCTGCTACTAGATATGTACAAACACTTGAGAATACTTGTCACAGACCTAAACTGGTTGTTGTATTTTTTCAATAACATACAAAATTAGTGCATGCATCAATAGAGCATGGTGAACTTTAAAGCAGGTCAAGATATAACAAAATACTAATTTAACATGCCTATGAAATAAAAAAGTAATATACACATAAAAGTATTATTCATTTCATTTGTGGATAAAATCCAACCTATGATCTTTCTTGATGAATTCTTATACAATAGCATCATAAAAACACTCTCAGCTCTTTAGTTTGAGAAGCAACTTTTTCCAATTGAAATTATGGCCCATCCTGATGTGTTAGCAGGGTTGAATTTCTCATGTAAATCTTTCTCCTTTTCAATGTTGAAAAGGTTCTTATCATAGAAGCAGTGATAAACAGAAGAGTAAGGATTAACTGAAATAGCTTGTACACTTCAATCATGGCATCACTTAGGTCATTTGAATGGATTTAAATAAGTAATAGAACAATATTTTTTAACCAAAATCATTGATTTAGGTGAACTCCTCAATTGAATGCATCTTGGAGGTTGGAGGAGATTTAAATAAATTGGCTGCTGCACTGCAAAATTATATAAAAATTCATAACTTTATACCTATTTATTAGATTAATTTAAAATTTGAAAATTTACTTAAAACTATGAATATTTATACCGTCTTTTTTACACTACCTTAGTACAGTAAAATCCCTTATTTACACTTTTCTAGGGGACCTGGGAAAAAGTGTAAATTGCGGGAAAGTGCAAATTGAGGGAAAAGGAAAAATAGGTAAACTGATTTTACTTTTAAACTCGCTCATTTGTTACAGTAAGACTAACTATAAAATCAGTGTTAAAAGAGCAAATTTTATAAAGAATATATCTATTTATTCATTTACTTAACCAGCACACTTTTTTATAATAATAATATTAAAATATATGCAAAATTAAAATGCTAGTATAGTATGCTTGGGTTTCCATTACATGTCTGGAAGATTGTACAGGGAGCAAAGGGAGGGGGTCACATCTCTGTGATTTGCCCCTGGATGAAGGAGAACCTAACTACGCCACTGGCCCTGCTTTTAAACACATTCAATCATCAATGGCTTTCACATTTTTTAATGTACCTCTTACTAGAGGTTTCTATTGAAGGATTTTTTTCAATAAGTTAACTTCCTTTTAAGTGCATTGCACCAGAAGTAAGATGTCCTCACAGCTTCCAGTTCCAGTCTGTTTTTTGTATGTGCTATCATCCATTCGTCTCTGCAAGAAATGTGGCAATTACCCGTAGCAGTACAATTTCATTTTAAAAATTATACTTAATAACATTTGCTTATTCATTTGTTGTACTAAATGACTTGTAAGTTGAGAAACACCACACAAAAAATAACAATTTTGTAATCACCGTTTCATCATTATGTAATCACCATTTTCTCAGGGATTAAACCCTTAAGCTGCGACAATATAAATTACCCTACGTGCTTAAAATACATTTTACTGATACTACTTCCTTCCCTTCAACCTCTGGTTTTAATTACGCTCTGAATCACTCTGAATGTCTTTCGTCATCCAAAATCTAATAACTCATGTAGAAGGGATTTAAGGAGACAATGACTTGAATGTGGAGCGGCGCCTTAAATCTGGAGCATGTTCCTAAATTTGTAAATGTCGTACGTCCGGAGCAACGTGTCTTAAGTCGAGGACTGACTGTATTTCCATATCTAGGTGTGCTGCTTACGCTCTGCTAGTGTGATTTACATATGAGGTTTTGAAGTTTTCACCCAAAAGAGTTTATATTTCCATCTCTAAGTAAGCTGTTTCTGAATATCATCCATTAATGTGAGTGCAGCGAGTACTGTTTTGAAAAGAAAGAGTTTATATATCTGCATCTAGGGATGCTGTTCCTCCTCTGCCGCCATTTTCAAAATCTTCACCCAAAAGAGTTTGGATTTTTTGCAAAGCTAAGCCAAAAAATGTTAAAAAACTGTTGGGAATCGCATGCTAAATTGTTTTAAAAAATTGGAAATTCTAATGTAAAATGATGCGAATAGTGGGAAAACTTAAAATGAAATAATGTAAATACAGGGTTTTATTTGTATTGGAATCATAGGAAAATTGATGGGACCCATATAAACTGTTATAAATAGCAGGAAAATGTAAATGCCAATAATGTAAAAATGGGGTTTTACTGTATGTCTTCATGCATTATTTCAAGCATTTGTTGAAGTAATATTCTGTTTACAGAATACTTCAACTATTCCGTTTCACCAAGGATTTCTACATCTTCCCCATCTTTTCCTCAAGTGTTTCAGTGAACAAACTTTAAACAAGAACTCTATGGGTATGCTAAGACAGCGCTTCTCAATCTGGGTTCCACGGAAGAGGTCCAGGGGTTCTGCAAAAATATGTACATGTATAACAGAAAGATGTCATTTAATCACCTTTATAGCATATGTCAACAGAAACCATTCACTTCTAATTCATATATGGTCTGTTATTGCAATTTAATGTTAACATGGGTCGATATAACTAAATTTATAATCACATACTGGAGACTTCTAGGATTTTGGTGACTATTGAAGTGCCTGTTGGGCACAGCTGTGTATGTTGTTGTGACAGACTTTCATTAGCAGGGAAAGTACGGCTCGGTGTCAACCCAATGATTTCCAATTTTGACCCCCTCTCCTACCTCCCCAAAATATGCTTCAGATTAATTTTTTTGTTTCATCATTTAAAAGGAATATTACATTGACTATGACATAAATAAATTCTGCTGCAACATTAAAATTACTTGATTTTATCTATTCAGTTGTCTTTCACCTTCTTCAAACATAAGTTGAATCTTGAATGGAAGATGGAGAGTGCTAAATATAATGTTATTTTTATTTTTTTTATACAAAATAAAACGTAAAAATATTAATGCGTTTACGATGCCAACAAGTGTGAACTCCATCTGCTTTTTTGTTTCTAAGTTCATTTTAAATTTTAGCACCCTAAAAAAGGGAATTATTATTATACTATATTTATAATGCTCGTCATGAGCAGTTTTCAAAGTAAACAAACGTGATAACCATCAACTTAATTCTTTTTTAACTCAGTTTAAACTTCACTGCAGATGGTACTATTTTTGATAACAGTCAAAGTTGCTGGTATCTAGCGGCCAAATTAGAAATTATAGGTTAATGGAAAAGCATCCTGCGCATTTAGCTTTTCACAACTTTTTTGAGTATGACATTGAAAACTATCGTTCTTTGTGTATGTGGTTGCTGGTTTTTGACCAAAATATTTAATGATTGAATGCTATTATCTTTGTATTTTGAATGTAATTTGAGGAACTGTTGTTTTGTTAGGTTTTCATTGTTTATTACAAATTTTTAATGTAAATCTAAGAATTGCTATCATCTTGTAACGTAAGATTTTCCGCTGCATATTTTGAACGCGATTACTAAAAGAGATAACTTTCTTACGCTAGGTTTTGAAATAAAGAAAGATTTTTTCTTTTAGTCAATCATTAAAAACCCTCACAGTGCACACGCAGTTTACTGAATAATAATCTGCAATTATTAACGTTGAAATCTATTGTATGACGTTGCTACAACAATAATTTCATTGCTTCATAAAAAGTGCAAAGCGAATAATGCAATTCTTTTGTCTATCTGAAGGCTAAATAGACATTAACTGAATTGGAGGCAACAATGCAGGTTGCCATGGCAACACCCAGACTGAGTACAAAAAAAGCAATAAAATTTTTAAAAGAAATTTGTTTTTCTGAAAAATTCCTCTATGTAACATGTGAACATCGCCATAATAAGATATTTTATAGTTTTAGCGGTCGAATAAAGCATAAAATGGAGAAAGTTGGTCCATATTTACATATTTTGATGAATGAAGGGAAAAAATCTTGCTACTTGAAAAATCAAAAATTCCATGTAAACCTATGGGAAAATATAATCATCTACTGGAGAAGAACCTGGGACACTTCTGTAAACAAAAATAGTTTTCATGGTGTCTCCTAGTTGGCGAAAACAAAATTGCCTTTACAGCATTTCTCTGTGACAAACTGTTCAAGATATAAAGGGGGGAAAGACAAACATTGAGTAATTGTATAGATACGATTAGTCTACAATTTTTTGAAAAATACATAAGTCACTCAGAATTACCTAGACCCCATACACATCCATCAGCATGCCATTTAGTTGAGAGGCACTTAATTGGAAAGTTACCAACAAAGGTGAAACAATCTAGACACCAAAGATGTGTATTGTGTTTGACTTTCAATCAAGGGATACTTGTAATGAAAAATCTATAGATGCAAACACAAAAAGAGAAGTGCAGTAACTCAGCTTGAGCAGTCTATAGCCCAGAGGGTGGCCAAACTTACTTACCTTCAGAGCCACATACGATAATTTTCAGAAGGTTGAAAGCCACATGACATACATTGTGCTCATAAATTTATAAACAGTAAAAAATAACCTGTATCCAAAGCAATTCAGATATATAATGCACTAGCTATGTGACCGGCATTGCCTGGGTGCAATTCGGGATTGCACAAACTCCCTTTTTGCAACGTATTTCTTCACTTTTTTGTGACGTCTCAAGAGATCTAGACAGACGTACACGCTTAGCTTTTCGGGAACTATGCCCAATATTGGGTTGAGACCTTCTAGGCATTGTGAGAATTTTAAACCTATCTACACTCACACACACACACACCAGATTTGACCAAACCAAATAAATACATAAATACATAAACAACCATGTATCTCATGCGAGGAACGATCATCATATGGGGCGCATGCGGCTGACACTGCCGCTTATATACCCTCGCACTGCCCGTGCGCTCAACATACAAAGCGGTGCTTCTAAAAATTTCCTACAGAGAAGTATTTTGTTCTGTAAAAGGGTTCTTGAAAAAATGCCATAACTTTCGATCAGACTGTATATTCATATGTTTTTTGTATGTGAAATGTATTTACACTATAGGTAAAAACGTTATGTGAAAAAGCTGACATCCCTCTGAATGGGAATTTAAAAGAGGCACAAGCTGCTTGGGAGCAATGGTTTGGCCACCCCTGATACAAACTCTCCAGTGTGCACGTTGTACCATTTCCATCACGACCTCCAATATTTCATGCTTGGATTTATTAGCTCTCCAGTAGTTGGTTTATGAATTCATTTCTTCTTCCTAAGTTTGTTGTCTGTGTTCACATCTTAGTTATTTCTTTTTCTTCCTCAGGTCTGTCACATAGAACAGCCCTCAATCAAATTGGCTTGTGCATTCATGCATTGGATAGTGATGACATATAGAGTGAATATATGTGCTTGGAAATCAACATAGCCATAAAACCCACTTAGGGATATGGTGCCATGGAAAAATTCATACTTGAGGGGTTTATCATTGTTGCTGAGAACATTAATGTGAGTCATATCATCAAGAGAAACGAGTCACAACAATGACATATTTCACTTGGTGAGGGAAGACTGTAAATCTCAAATTTGGTCTCCTTAATTTTGTCACAATGTATTATCGAAAAAACACATCTCGAGAGATACCTGTATCAACTTATCACAAGCAAGAGGCTCCCAACAATCCCACAATTTCATGAATAAGGTCCAATGAAAGTCATTCATTCAAGTCAGAACTCAGCCTGAGTTACGTAACACCTTGGCCCAGCCAGAGCCTTGGATATAGGGCTTTGGGTCAAGATGCTGCAGACATCTATCCCCTTTGCCCTGAATAAATTCCATTCACTTAGATCATTATTTCTTACTGTTACAGAAACAAAATAAAAGAATAATAATTATCAAAGCATTTCTATAAATAGTCATTGCATATTCACATACCGTGCATTTATGAGGCTTCTCCCCAGTGTGGCGACGCATGTGTACAACAAGCATGTACTGTGCCTTAAATGGTTTTTCATTCCGTGAACACTCACACCATCTGCACACAAAGGCCTTCTTGTTGGTATGGATATGATCATTATTTATGTGCTGAAATGAAAATAAAAACGATAGAAAATAATTCTCTAACATTCTTATATTTCCTAATATAAATTCATTCATCTTAAATTTTCAATGTTTAACAAGATTTTTTTAAACTCCATTAAGAATGTTTCCCACTTAAAAACATTTTATCATAAAGTCCCGTGAAAATTTTCTTACGATGATTTTTCAGTATTATATATATAATATGCTAATTCTGCCTGCCCCTCCATCCATCAAAATGCTGCTTTGATTCATATTGAGTGAAATCTGAAGCTCTATCACTATCTTTTTAATGTGTTTAATGCTGGCCTGTTATGACCTTTTAACGTGTTTTGACAAATTTCCCTGACCAGGTAGACAATTGAAATTTGGTAGGAATGATTGATTCGGATATTACAAGGCCGTGATGGAAAAAACTCTGAAGAAAGACCCAGATTTGACTCCAGGAGATAATTTCTATTTCCCATAAGAAACATGTAAAAATCGATTTTTTGAATTACAGACTTACTCTTTCGCAAATTAAAATTAGAAAGAATTGAACTACAATCTTTGGACCTGACTCATTATAAAGAAAAATGAATATTGTTTCTTATTCTTATCATCACATTTCACCTACAATTCAAAATCACTCAAGTACTACTAATAAATAACATTTATTGGAAAAATTTAAGCTTATTAACGATATGTTGCCTTGCCGACCATGTGATTGTTGAACCTCAAGATTGTATTGTTGACTCAATCCTTATATTATATGCATAAATAAAGTGTGCTTTGAATGCTTTAATATGAGAGAGGCATGTTAGTTTTTATTTCAGTAATCTAACATAAATACCTTTGCATAATAAAATAATGAAGCAAAACCTATGATGAACCTCACAGAAGACAATAAAAATGGTCAGGAGAGACTACCTGCAGATTTAAACTTTGGCTTGGAAGGGTTAATGAGATAAATACTGAAAAATCAAGTTATTTACACCTTAACATATTTTTGAACATGTTGCTCATTTTTCCTTGTAAATTAAACCTTGAATGGACAGCTGATGCCATTGTGGTCTTGGGCAAGTCTTGTTAGTTTATATTTTTTCAAAATTCTCAGTTATTTGCCAATGTTTTTTCCTTTTACAACTTAGATCTGAGTTCCTACAAGGAATCTACACCAAAATAATATCTTAAACTTATAGTCACTCCATAGCCCAGAGGAACCCATGTTTCAGAAAGGGATTTTTTGGTTATTGATAGTCATAAAACAGGCAGCAGCTAGAGCAGATTTGTTCTTTTAAAAGGAAGTTGCTGTCACACAGTTTGGGATTCTTTGTGAATAGAAGAGGATTAAAATGTAAACATACCAGAGGATAGGCAAACACTGGAAAGGACCGTAAGAGTAGGAGGAAAATTGCCAATTTTTTGCTGAGTAATTCCTTGAGAAATCTTTTTAAACCTGATTATGCCCTCACAATTATGTGGCAGAGGAAGAGAAAATTTGTTCTGAGTGAGACGGGATGGAAGGATCAAAGAGATAGAAAATAGTTCAACACAGTAATTTTTCAAGGCATTTCTTTGTGGTCTCTCATGTGTCTTATGTGTTTGGAGCATCGTAATGGCAAACACTGACCCAAAGAATGTACAAGACAGCGATATACTCTGTGTGCAGAAAATGGATGATGATGAATAGCGAAGGCATGATGTACTATTTTTGATGTAGTAGTATCTTTAGAATCATATTTCTGGATTTATTATATGAAAGTCAACTTGCACCTTGGATCAATCAATGAGAATTTCAGGTGTTTATAAATTATAGATGTTTTTAAGGAAAATAATTATTTTTATTTCTTAACTCTATTATGAATCTAGGGCAGATCGTCAAGAAATAACAAAACTGACTCATCTTGGTATTTAAATGCCAAAAAAATCTGAAAGACATTTAAATTAACAGAACAAGTAACAGCCAACTCAATCACAACAATCATTTGCAATTTAATAACAAATAACATTTTTACCAGAATTACAAAATAAGTCACTAGTTTTCACCATGCTAGAGATTGGGAATATTTTTTAAATGAGAAAAGATTTTGCTATGACCGGGGATCAAACCTGGGTCTACTTGCCAGGTGGATATTCTACCACTGAACTATTGTAGCAGATCAATTCTCTCGTTTCTGAAGGCAGATGGGGCTAGATCAGCCCTAGCTAAGAAAACATCTGCATTCAGAAATGGAAGAATTAATCTGCTACAATAGTTAAGTGGTGGAATAACTGCCTAGCTTATGGAAGATCTGGGTTCGATTCCCAGTCATAGCAGAATTCTTTCTCATTTTAAAAATATTTCTAACTTTACAGCTCATGCTTGTTTGCATAGGAACATAAGATTGCTTTATTCCATCAATTTCTATGTTAGAGATTAGCTCAGCAATGCCCACATTATGCCTCATAGCCAACTGCATACACTATGCTCAACATGCCAAAGCCTTGACTGGTCTCAATGTAACAGTAATCCACTCCTATCCCCTGCCGGCCTTTCCCCACCCAGATCCAGCCTGTGAAGTAATTCTATCAGTACCGTGCTATTCCATGAAAACCGTCGGAAGGTTTTCCAGGTTTTCCTTCTGGCTAAAGGCAAATAAAATCAGAGGTATGGTCCAATCCAAAGAGGCAATAAGCCTAAATGGGTATTCCCTAGAACCAGATATATATGCATCCAGAAAGAAATATGTAACATATACTGTAAAGGGCTAACGATTTATATGTATCTTGTCTTATGGAAATACATTAATATCTCGATATACGAAATAGATTCGTTTCTAAAAGTTTGTTCATATATTGAATAACATTACTACAATGGAGTGTGTTCCCAATCTTAATAACTTCATATCTTATAACATAAACCTTTTATTAATTACTAATCACATTTTTAAAAGATTGTAAATTAAAAAGCATTATTTATTGTATATAAATTGCAATCATGACAACTTACACATATAGAAGTAAAAATTGTACATAAATATTCACTTACTGCACTTCATCTCTTCCCCACATAAACTTACCAGTTCTTGGTAAAAATTTTAGTATGTTATTAATGCTAATGTTAGTTATATTCTGATGGCAAATTAAAAATACATATCCAAATAAAAAGTTCATTATAGCAAAACTTTGTATATCAAGGTATAACTGTAAACACTTTTTTGAACTTTGAACTGAATTTGATGAATACAGCCATGTGTTGAGCTACCACATAACAAGTTGGCCCTTATTGAAGTAGATGATGCGATAACCATGACCAAAAATCCAAGAAATGAATACATAGACTAATAAAACTCTTGATACAAGGCAGTTAGTAAATTTAAGTTTGCTGCAGGTATTATTATTCAATTTCCAAAAAGACACCAGAAAAATCACAGTAGATGCAAACACCAGAAAACCAACACAATTTCCAAGTGAAATTCAACTAAAAAAGCTACCACTTTTGCCAAAGTCTAAAACAATTAATATAATACAATTACAGTAAAACCCCTTATTTACACTTTTCTAGGGACCTGGGAAAAAGTGTAAATTAGTGCAAATTGAGGGAAAAGGAAAAATAGCTACTGATAATCCTTTTAAACTCGTAAGACTAACAATATACAGTGTTAAAAGAGCTAAGTTTATAAAGAGAGTATATTTATTTATTCATTTACTCAACCAGCACTTTTTAACAATAATAATATTAAAATATATGCTGAATTAAAATGCTAGTACAGTGGAAACCACTTAACACGAAAACAGATAACGCGAATTATCGGTTAACACGAAATGCAGGCTCAGTCCCTACCGGTGCCTATACATTTCAACATATATTTGTTCGTTTTACGCGAAATGGTTAACACGAAATTTCGGTTAACATGAAAATTTTTTTGGTCCTCTGAAAACAAATCCCCGTCAAATTCTTGGGATAACACGAAACGACCCACTCGTTTCTTAACATAGAAGTATGAATAATCTCACAACCACAGCTGTACCTCCTCCTTCCCCCTCTCTTTCAATAGGCATGGTCATTAGTAGACCTCAGAGAAACTCACGCGCCCCCATTGAGAGGGTTGTTACCGAGATTTTGTTGGCAGAAATAAACTAAATTCTAGGAACTACCATCTTCGAATGAAAGGAAGGATTTGGGGTTACAGATTGTTATCTGTACTGTACCTTCCCTTTCCCCGTCTTTCAATACGCTCAACTCCTCCCTTGCTCTCGTCTCTAGACCCATATGCAGAACAGTTCTACTCAGTTGATTCTGAATTTCCAAGTGGAACGGTTAGCGAATGTGTAACAAATCTGTGAGCGAAGTTCTTCTTTATTTTTCGGGATCGTTTTCAGTGGTGATTTTATATTTTTATAAAAGATAAAAGACCCACATAACATGCGAACAGACGGATGGAAACAACCTCTCCTTATGCGTTCACTTTGCGGGAAGAACGCATAACAACCAGATCTGGAACCGGGAAAAAGTGGAACCATACCATCCCTAATTATATTATATTTATAATGCTCATTATTAGTAATTACCGAAGTAAACAAATGTGATAACTCTCAACTTAATTATTTTGTAGTTCAATTTGAAGTTCACCGTCAACGCCGTTATTTTCGATGATGAATCATTAATTTAAAGTTTAAAGAAACGCCATCATTTTAGAATGTAAGGTTTTTATTTGCTATTATCTTTGTACATATTTTGAACGCAATTTAAGGAAATGTTATTTTGTTTTGTTAGGATTTCATTTTTTATTACGAATTTTTAATGCAAATCTAAGAATTGCTATCATCGTGTAAACGTAAGATTTTCTGTCGCGTATTTTAATTTTATGAACCTCATACAATGTCTAAACTTTTACGCTTCTGCTCGTTTTCCATTTCACTCTAACCCACGTCTTACTCCTCCCTCGGTTTACATCACACTTGTCTGCTTCCCTCCCCATGCCCTCCCTTCCCACCAAGGGGTTAGGTGGAAGATGGGACTTCCTAGTCCCAATCTCGCCCCAAATAAAGACCAAATCAATCAATCAATCAATCTTCCCTTATCCATTTCCTCTATCTTTCTTCCAATTCCTCCATCCCGTTTTTTATTAAAACTTTTTTATATTTATTGTTCTTGCTGTAAATAAGGACAATTTTGGTCGTTATAGTTTTCCAAGCTAGCATCAAAATAATGCTCTGAAAAAACATTGAAGTGTGCATTTTACCGTACTTTCCAGAATGTTAAATAGACTTATTGTTTCGTCGTTCAGTCCTTCTGTCCCCCTATTAACTTTGAACCCATTGGCCGATTTTCATGGTATTTGGCAGATATCTTTGACCACTAAGGACGACCTGTAGAGGAAAATTTTTTCTGATATTTGAAGGCGCGAGTTCGATTCCAGAAATTTTCCCCTCATTCAGTTTACATAAGAAATGAGAAATCCACCACGCATTGCCTTTATCTTTAAGTGTTAAAAGAAGGGCATCGTACTATTGGCACGGGATTTGTACTATTTTCTGCGAAAGGAAATAAAGATTTCAAGTTTTATCATAGAATTTTGCTTATCGAACGTACGTATTTATTCAAATTCCACGTAAGCAAGCACAAGTAGGAGGTAGCTATTTTAGAAGAAAATGTTTCAATTTTAACATGTATTTCTATTAAAATGCAAAATAAAATAAGTATTAAAAACTAATATATAAAGTATATTACACATGACGTTCACAACACAATATTGAACATCTTTTAGTTATAGCGGGAGTGAGAGAGACAGTTCTGTTGCTTAAATGCGGTGAGTGATCAAGAACAGCATGCTGGTGAAAGTGACGAGAGATCACATTGGGATTTACTTTGAGGTTGTGGCGCTATGCAACAATATCATCCTTTATCCTCATTTTATTAAACAACACTAGTGGCCTGTTGCAACAATTGCTGCAATTTGAGCAACAGAAAAATTGATTATTGTTTATAGTATGTTTTATTGATGAAAGTTGCTACTTTATTAAATGTTTTTACAAAAAGTTGCTAATTAGGTAAGCATATGCTTTTACGACATATACGATTTGTAGGAAACTGTACAAAATGAGGAATTGAAAAGGTAACAGAAATGTGAAGGTGGGAAGAAATAGCAATCAACATAAAACCTCTTTGTACACAATGTTCTTAGTGTTTCGCTCTTACGAGAATAATTTTTTCGCATCGAAGCTTACGATAGAAAGACCAAATAATTTTTTATTGGTGTTCCTAGGGTGGTTTATAGATTTTAAGTTTACTATTTTCTTTTGCTCCTTGTTGCCAACCTTCTTTTGCATAAGGGTTGGGTTGGGTAGTATTGGATTGTGAGTTTCTTCTTTTGGGGGTAGCGTGAGAGAGTACGGAGTGGATGAATGAATCGTGATGCTTGATTAGGATGACGAAGTGGGGGAAGAGGAGGAGAAAGGTCATCTGTAAACAACGGTAAACAAAATGAGTCAGGTGACGCTCAGCATAGATCTGGAGTGGGAGGAGAAGGGAAGGGAACAACTGTCACATAAATGGAGGCAGGGCTGGCCCGAGCTACGGGCGAGCCGGGCAGCTACCCGGGGCGCCGAAGTTTTGGAGGGGCTATTCCGATCATTTATCTATGCTTTACTTGCAAGTGAATAAATATTGGATACCAATTTATATAGAGGAACAGGCTAGAATCTCGATGGCATTCCTTTTAATTCTTCATTATCAATAATTTTTACGGAGCAATGAATAAATTAAAATGTATTTAGTAAATATCTCAATGAACATTAACGTACAGTACCTCAGACTGCTCCTGAATGGAGGGCTAACTTTAATTCTAGGTCCCTTCTTTTACAGCATCACTTATTAAAAATTTTGTTTCATTTACGTTCTAAAAGTTTTGCTTGTATACTCCCGTTATTTTCATTGAAAATAATTGATGGTAATTACGCTGTTGCGAAATTTCACATGTATTGTTATTTATGTGTTTATTATGATTTGAACTATTAAGTGTCATTTTTGTGGAATATTAACTTTTATTTATTCATAATTATGGAGGCCATGTCCACTAATTGTGGTTCCAAGCGGCGACAGCTTTCTGTCCAACAAAAAATAGAAATATTAGAAGCTGTTGACCGGGGAAGGAAGAAGGCAGAAGTCGCTCGCCGATTTAACATTCCGGCTTCTACTTTGTCTACAATTATTAAGCAACGGAATGAGATCATCAACGCTCAGCAGCTAGATCCTGCCAGAAAACGAGTCCGGACTGGAGTTAGCGATGAGCTAGATCAGAGGGTTTTTAATTGGTTGTCCCAAGCACGAACAAAACTAATTCCCATCTCAGGGCCCCTCCTACAGGAGAAGGCTAGGGAAGTAGCCCTTCGTTTGGGAATTGAAGCTTCCAACGGGTGGCTACACAAGTTTAAAAAGTGGTGGAACTTGGCCACTTTAAAAATTTCTGGGGAGGAGGCAGCTGTTGATCCTGGGATTGAAGAGAGGTGGAGGGAAAGGTTGCCGAGATTAATGGGAAATTACCAGCAAAAAGACATTTTTAACGCAGACGAGGTGGGATTTTTTTACAATCTGCTCTCCGACCGCACCCTAAATGTGAAGGGAGAATATTGCCACGGGGAAGATGAGCAAAGAAAGGTTTACGGTGCAGTTTTGCGCCAACAGCGACGGATCGGTAAAGTTACCACCGCTCGTAATCGGGAAATTTGGGAAACCCCGGTGTTTTAAAAATGTTAGGCAACTTCCATGCCCCTACTACAACAACAGGAATTCTTGGATGACGGCCGTCATATTTCGGGAGTGGCTCATCGGGGTCGATGTGCGAATGGGAGGACAGAACAGAAACATTCTGCTCTTCCTCGATCGTTGCACAGCCCATAATTTGGAGGGGATTAATTTAAAAAATGTGAGGGTGATTTTCCTCCCGGCCAACTGCACAAGCCGGTTACAGCCGCTGGACCAGGGGATCATATCCCAGGTAAAGAGGGCGTACCGGCTCCAATTGGTGCAGTATTTAATGCGCAGGATGGATGATTGCAGTAACCCAACTCGCCTTAAATGGAATCTTCTGCAGGCCATGCAGCGTCTCTGCCTTTGCTGGGATGCCGTTTCACCTTCGGCAATCAAAAATTGTTTCGCTAAGGCAGGATTTTGCCAAGCGGAATCCGATAGTGAGGAGTGGCCCCAGAGGATGAATATTAGGAAGAACTGCAGGATAGGTTTGCTATACGAAGCATATCTTTCGATGACTTCGTTGATGTGGACGAAAATATAATGACGTGTTCCATTGAAAGCGAGGGGGACGAAAGAGCGGGAGTTGAAAGCGAGGAGGGGAAGGAGCGGGAATAACCTCCATGGATACTGAAGAGGACAATGAGGAGGAAGTTGTGAGACCCAAGTTCCGTGAAGTGAGTGCTGCTTTAGACAAGATAGAAGCATTCTTACTCTCTGCTGAGGGATGCTCCAAGAATGCCATGAGCACATCCAGGGAAGTAGAAAGGGCGGTTCTTCGAGAGGGAAGAAATAATTTAAAGCAAAAGACGATTGATTCGTTTTTTACAAAAAAATGATTTTTTTTGTTTTAAAAATAAAAATTATTTTTAAAAGATTTTCTCAAATTATTATGTCTGCTTCCTGAATCTAGTTGATAGGACCAGAGTCATATTGCTGAGGATGGAGTCGCCAAATTAGATCACAGCCATATTTTATTATAAGATCTGGATGTTAGCTCCAAGTTTCTACAAAACGTAAAGGTAACATTGAACATCAATATTCCTGCAAATTATGCGTAAATTCTAACGTAACGTTTTGTCGAGAAAAGGCATCATCGCTGCATTTCAGTAAAGGTTTTTACATAGTTTCTTCTTAAAACATGGTGGCAAACAATACGGGAATTGTAGGGGAAATTTAAATGGTACGAGAAATGTACGGAATTTGTCATTTAGATACGGGAAATGTTGCGTGGCAGATTATTTTCAATGTCTTTTGCGGCATCTTTGACTTATCCTTCGGGCTGAAACCAGATCGCTTTCAGCCGCGCCGAGGAGTCACAGATAGCCGTGCTCCCTGCGAATAATCTAACAGCCCCTTAAGGTATGCAGTGCCGCAATACCCTCCGAGCAACGAACTCCTGATTAATGAACCTGTGAAAAATTGGGTCCCTTGACATTCGTTAATGGGAGGTTCTACTATATCATGCGCTGTATTTAGGGTAATCCTATACTTATAATTCCTGTCACAGTACAAGATGACACTAACTTGCCTGCCCTTTGTATAGTTCCTGTCACCTCGACTCCCACGACTGCCAATTTGTATAAGCATGTCTTCAATAGAGCCAATTGATTTAGTAACTAATTTGTTGTATTTTCAGACTAATTAGCATATTTCACATTTTTAGGCTCATTTTATATTATTTTTGTCAGTAATAAATAATATTTCAATGTATTTTCCTTCTTCAAAGTGCTGGAATGCATCCATATTTTCACCTCTGGCAACCAAGTTTCTAATAATGTAGTGAATTCATGGAATTCAATAATTGATGTATTGCTGTGTAGTAATTATGCAGCCAAAGAGTTAAGGATAAAATGAACTTTGGATGCTTGCCACAGATACACCTCAAAGTGGATAAACCACACATGGATAACCAGGAGTCTCCTGTGCAGCAATGTCAAAAAGCTTCTCTCGTTAACGATCTCCAAATACCTTAACAAGATCATCCTGCGTGGGGAATTCTCGGTCGCATTCCCTCCAATGGCAGTGTGTTTCCACAAAATCCCCAGGTTCCTCTCCACCATCACATGCTTCACTCTTTACCCCTCGGCCACGTCCACACATAATGTCGTCTTCTTCACCAACGGTGCTAGATACAGGATGGGTCCATGAAGGAGAGACATTCCTCTCAGGGTGAACAACCTGCAGATAAATGCAAAAATGTTTCATTTACAGATGCGCAGGCAATTAATCACAAAAAGAAAAATCCAAATTATTTGAGTAATTCCCAACCCACTAAAACAGCAACCTGTGGCATTTGTTGGCATCAATTTGAGGGAAAGTTTAATGAACACTTTTGTCATACAACTGAAAGAGTAAAGCGGAGAAAAGGAAAATATGTTCCAATTACACTACAGATTCCAGCCAAAATCTAAGCAAGCTTCAAGGCAGGACAAGACGTGCTCAACAAAGACTTGAGACATAGTATCTATAATATACAATATCTATAATACTATTGTGCATGCCAAGCAAATTGGTGTTTCAAAGTCATAAGGATTTCCTCGTTCTGCTAGACTAGACTAGAATTGCAGGACAAAATTCAGTTTGGTGGGTCTTCCAGGTCGATGCTAATAATTTTTAAATTGCATGGATTCTAATATAAAAAGTGCAATAACGGAAGGAAATTTTTGATGGGGGGAGAGGATATTGTGGCTTCAAGAATAAAATTCTTGAGAAAACGGACAAAATAAGAATAGCAAATGATGCATGACCAAGAATTTATATAGATGAAACGTGGGTAAATCAAAACCACACAAAAAGCTATATTTGGCAAAGCTCGACTGATAGAGGTGGGTTAAAAATGCCTACAAGAAGAGGTGGTCGACTTATAATATGCCACGCCGGATCGGCAAAAACGGGATTTCTTCCTGGTTGCAAGCACAAAAAAGGCTGCAAATGCAGATTACCACACTGAAATGAACTACGCAGTATTTTAAAAACTGGTTCATAAATATGTTGTCCAGTTGGGAGGAGGGATGCTTAATAATAATGGACAATGCCAGTTACCATTCCGTAATGGCTGAAAAAATTCCTGGGAATAATTTTAGAAAACAAGAAATAATTAACTGGCTGCAGGAAAAAAATATCGAACATTCCCCCATAGAAACCATCGCTGAACTTTTCACCTGAGTGAAGCAAGTGAAAGACAAATATAAATGTATGAATTGGACATGACTGCACTTGAAATGGGCCACAAGGTATTAAGGCTCCCACCATATCATTGGCAGTTATACTACTCTCGGACGCCCTTCTTGGGGGGGCGCCCCCTCGTTTTTCTCGGGACACCTTGGCCTGGTAGGCCATATTCCCGCTACAGCTGCAAGCAGCTGCGGTGTGTTTAACCTCACTTCTGAGGGCCATTTAAGGCAGAACCACACGCTGGCCCAGCGCATCTGTGCCGTATAACCCTATAGAGCTGGTCTGGGCACAGGTGAAATGAGAAGTTGCTGATAAAATTGCTGACTTGCAAAGGTTGGTGAATGAAGCCATCGATGGGGTAACGATTGAAGATTGGGAGAAATGCACGAGACACTCGGAGAAACTTCAGGAGGAAGATTTCAGCAGAGAGTGCACAAGAGATGAAATTACGGAACCGATCATAGTCACGCTTACAGAGGACAGCTCAGATGATGAGCAGAATGATTCGTTTACGGAGAGTGAGGGAGAAGATGATTTGGCTGTGCTGTTCTAATTTACAAATCGTAAGTATATATATATCTATATAAACAAATAGGTATGCAATATAGAGGTTGCACAGTATTTTATAACTTAGAGGTCGCATATTGTCATCCTGACCGCGTTGGAAAATTATGCAAAATATCCAAATAACCAACAGACATTTAATTTTTTCTTTAATTTATAAAAAAATTTCGTTTATACTGTAATTTTTTAATAATATGGCTACATTAATCTGCAGGCAAATTGAAGCAAAACTTTACAAGGAAAAGAATTCTGTGTTGTATGTTAAATAAAAATAAGCCTTAAACGAAAATTGAATATCAATTATAAACATTCAGAAGTAACAACACTTCGTAAATTTTGTTTGGCTTACTGTTAGTCTTCATCATCTTCTGCTTTCTAATCTTGCATTTCGGAAAAGCCGACACATGAAATAACTGAATGTTCTCTGCAAATGTATTTTGAGCATGATATACAATGTTTTTTCATCTTCGTTTTTTTTTTCAGAAACAAAAAGCATAGCATGCTTGTCCATCGTTCTTCCTCAGAAATGTGTTAATCGCATAACTTAATGACCACACCGAAAAAGGATAGCGTTGCAGCAAAGATCTTTTCTCAACCAAACAGGCCGACTTGCAATCAAGCAAAAAACACAGTCGATGGTTTCTTTGTGGAATGTTACAATTTTAGTGGGGTAAGATAAGTAAACACTTATCCATGAATTTTGTAGTGGGAAAAACAGCTGGTCTAAACAAAGGGTCAACAAAAGCATTCGGTCATTTATATCATGCGGTCAGAGAGTGATTGGGGGATGTAGGGAAAACCACTATAAGAACAATGAATGCTCACACAACGAGTCCCCCAGAGCTATAAGTAAATAGATAGTGAACTCGAGGAAAGGCACTGAGAATGCTTGGAATGAGATTTAAATAGGAGGTTATAAAATTAAGAAAATGAAAAGAGGTTGGTCTGAAAGACATACATCCTCAACGAATCCTATCAAAGATTTAATTCTACATAGCCGCATTTTTATATTGGTTAATTTAAAATAATATCCCTATATTGAAAAATGCATTACCCATTTTGATACATATTCAGGTTGGCATGATTTGTAATAAGTTCATAATGAGATCTGTATTTGTCTTTAAAATATTTGGGATCTATCATCATTTTATCTCATTTAAATTTAGTGTATTGAGCAAATTTTCGTCACTTTTAACTTCATTTATGCATCAAATTGATAAAATTCAACAATTAACTGGTGTGTCGCACGTTCTTTCGGAAGAAATTTCTTTGAAGTAAGATAAGATGCCGATGTGTTGCGTGGGAATGGAATCTTTATAAACAAATGCACTAATGAAGTCTTAGTCGTGATCGCATACTAAATGGACCCCTAATTTTATTGTTATCTGTTTATTTGTATCCCTATCTTCTTTACTTCAACTTAAGCTTGGCAACAGCATGGCCAATTTCCATGACCTTGAAACGCCAATAGTCTTGGCATGGACAATAATACATTAGTTTAATGCCGGATCACGCATGTGCAGAAGCACATTGCTTACGATTTGTGTTCGCTTTGGTATCAAGCATGTTCAGAAGCACATTGCTTAAGACACATGCACCTGTGATTGTGCCTATTGCATAAGTTTAATGTTGCATAGGTGGGTATTGCATAAATTTATGATTTTAAATATTGTATTTATTGTCTTATCCCATGAATTTACTATTTTTATTCCAGATATAATTTTTATTCAAGCTTCTTTATACATGTCAACGCATGTGAATGCAGTAATTTCTGACATTTGTGATTGTTTACAGTACATGCAAAATACACACTTCTTTTGTGAAAAGTACTGATTTTCAACCCATCCGTTCATTTGGAAGACTTTCAAAAATCTAAATAAATCATCGAACCCGGGTCTTCCACTTGCCGGGTGGATATTCTACCACTGAACTATTGTAACAGATCAATTTTCTCGTTTCTGAACCCAGATGTTTTCTTGGTTGGGACGGAACTAGACAAGCTAGTATCAAACTGCCCCAATGGATGTCCTTGAAGAAATACATAAAAAAAACTCCTCCCTCTCAAATGGTGAGATTGCCAAGCAAGAAATTGATTGAATGAAGCGATCTGAAGATCCTATGCAAACAGGCATAAGCTGTGAAGTTGGGAATAATTTTGAAATGAGAAAAAAGTCTGCTATGAGCGGAAATTGAACCTGGGTCTTCCACTTGCCAGGTGAATATTCTACCCCTGAACTATCGTAGCAGATCAATTTTCTTGTTTCTGAACCTGGATGTTTTCTTGGTTGGGACGGAACTAGCCAAGCTAGTATCAAACAAATATGTACATACAAATAGATGTACACAATTCCTCGCAATTCTCCTCCAAAAAGACCAAAGGCTCCTTCACAACTAACTTGCTTTGGTGATGCAATAAACCTTAGTAATTCCAACCACTTCAAAGAGGACGAAATGACAGATTTGTTTGGCATTGATGCTCTCCTATTCAGCGAGGAATGAAGGGTTGCAACGATCATGAAAGCGAATGTTTATCGAAATGTTTTACTCAATCTAATTCCATTCTTCATGAATTGCATTGTAAACATTTCTAATAAGTTGTGCGTAGACAGGCATAAGACGTTTTCCTTTCTTTTTATACATGCCGAAGGCCTTTGTCACATGATATAAGCCATAGGGCTCTACCAGGAAATAAAAGAGGAAAAAAATCGTGCACTCCTTTGAAAAGATACAAAGATCCTACATTGCATTTCAAACACCAAGGAAAGGTTCCTTGCTGCATTGAAAAGCGATTTTTAGATGGAGAAACACTGTCATATTGTAGCAAAATTGAAAATTCTATCGCAAAATTCAACGTAGATTATATATTTTTAAAAACAGTAAAAAATACAGGACAAGCATAGATAGGAAGTCCAAAGCTTCCTCTTTCAAAATATATAAAGGTTATTTAGATTTAAAGAAGTCTTTCACATCAAAACATTAAGGAATTAGGGCCGACGGAGGACGTAATAGTAGGCCTGACAGCAGTTACGGGTTAAACCACCTTGATTGAACAGTAAAAGAAGCCTCCAAGATGGTAGGCAACCAGTGCAGCAGAGCAAATCCACATTAAGTATGGTTGTTGCCTGTAAATAAAACATTCTTCCTTCCAAAGAGGGGGAGAGAGGGGGGGAGAGGGGGGAGAGGGGGGGGAGGGGGGAGAGAGGGGGGAGAGGGGGGGGGAGGGGGGAGAGGGGGGGGAGAGGGGGGGGGGGGAGAGAGAGAGAGAGATAAGTCTTTATTAGGGCAAGATTGAGACTAAACAGTCTCCTCTTCCATCTAACCCATTGTCAATTACATACAATTAGATAGTAACAAGTAAAAAAATTAAACTAAAAGGTTACATAAAATGAAGAGCAACATAAAATACAATGAACTGTATAGGAAAGTATAGGATTTAAAAAAAAGATGGGTAATTGTTGTTGTTGCGAGGAAAACCTAGGGAAGATAATGTACTATTCCCTAGGAAAAACCCCACTGCAGGAAAACACCCACACAAGAAGGGGAGTGTGAAAAACCTGCGAAACCTACTTATAGCAATATCTAAAGATTTAGAGGGGAAGAGAGAGAGAGAGAAATGTGAATATAGAGTGAGAAAAGAGATGTTGGGAGAAGTGACAGAAAGGAAGAAAGAAAGAAGGAGAGGAATGAAGGGAAAGAAAACTACTTTGTACATTCT
Source organism: Tanypteryx hageni (assembly GCA_028673005.1). Lineage (NCBI taxonomy): Eukaryota > Metazoa > Arthropoda > Insecta > Odonata > Petaluridae > Tanypteryx > Tanypteryx hageni. Next base: position 271,191,790 of record CM054112.1, read on the forward strand.
ATGTATTACCTCCTTTTCCCTATCTATAGTCTCTGGCTGAGTGTGGGCCATTGCAGGCATGAGTTCATGATGATGGTGATGTTGCCTTGTTGTTCCCTGTATACTTTGAGTCATCCCTAGACTTGCTTGAGATGATCGTGAAAGAAATGGAGATGATGGAGGCAGTGCACCACTCCTCAGGAGATGTGCCTGGAGGTGCTGAAGATGAGGAGCCACAGATGGGTGCATCCCTAGTGCAGGACTAATAGCTCCTGTTTTAGAGGAAACATTACAGCAGTTAACTTCCACCATTAGGTTCATCTAATAACCAAATAAGCAAACAGAGATGCCTTTATATAGAAGGGTAGATAGGGGCAGATACTTGACAAATTTGGAGGACCATCAAAAAGAGATGTTAAAAAATATTAGTAAATGAGATAATTAAGAGGTAATATAATAATGCTTGAAAAGCCATTTATTGCATAATTAAAAATGTGAAAGCACAAGAGAAATATGACATCAAAATCACTCATCAGCAATTATTAATACAGTCATACACATAAAACAGGTTAATTCTTTTACTTTCATCCACATTTCCAATTCTTTAGAAATAATATTTTAAACTAGCAGATTACTGATTCTACTTTTTAATGATAGTGCAACTGCACAACATGTAGACATCTAGCAGAAATGGCAATAAAATTTGGACAAGCATTTATTATTATTTAACTAATTGTAAAGAAATTCCTTTTGAGATGGGGTGAGCATTATTCATAAACTTGAGTGAGATACTTGCCTGCTGAGAGATGGCCGTATGACCCACTGGCAGAGGAAGAGCGGGAGCCATTAACAAGGGATGCAAGGGAATTTGGCGAGAACCTGATCATAGAGTTGATGTCAAAGGAGTCTGAATAAGGGGATGCTGATAGCGACCTCTTTCGACTCTGCCTCAGACCTCCGTGGCCTCTTGGACTAGCAATACCAGAAGCTACATAAACAAATGAATTGCATTTATATTATTCTTCCATTGGCTTTCAAATTAACTAAAAATAATAATATAGTGGAGCCATAGATAATCATACTTTTAGCATATTTCATTTCATCAACTCTGTCCGTCTATCCAATCACTTAAATTAAAATAACAAGTAATCAGTAAGAGATATAAGACTGAAATATGCAGTGTGTGTGTGTGTGTGTGATATACAATGCCATTTATTATTACGCTACCAAAGAAATTATTATATAAATCAGTGTATAGCAGGTGGTGCATTCAAAAATTCCAAATTAAGATTCTGAGCAAATGGTTATAAATAAAAAGTTAAAATCTTTAATTTAATTATTCAATAAACTACTTTATACCATAAGATAATTAATAAATAGTGTTCTGCATATCTGCAGGTTCAGGTGCTCCTCCTCCACCTTTCTCTATCCTGTGCCCTTCTCTTCATCTCCCCATACCCTCCTCCCTCCCTTAGAATATCCAACATTTTAATTCTTCTTCTTCCTCTTTTCTTTCTTCCCTCCACTGTTCCTTCGATAACATCCTTTAGTAATCCCTCTCTTCTCAAAACATGTCCTATCCATTTCTTTTTCCTAGTCATTATCGTGTCCATCAAACTTTCCTCTTCTACTCTTCTTTGCACTTCCACATTTGTAATCCTGTCAGTCCATTTAACCTTCAGCATCCTCCTCCACACCCACATTTCATATGCCTCCACCCTCTCCCTTTCTCTCTTCTTCAATGTCCGTGTCTCCGACCCATATAGCATCACACTCCAAACATAACACTTTACCAATCTCTTCCTCAATCCCAAATCTATCTTGCTGTTAAATAGCTTCCTTTTTCTATTGAACGCTTCCTTTGTCAAACCTATTCTTATCTTAATTTCCTTCTCACATTTCCAGTCCTCTGTCAACAACGTACCAAGATACCTGTACTGTTCCACCTGCTCTATCCTCTCCCCCCCCCCCCCACCTGCACTTCCATCCTTTCCTCGCCCCCTATTCTTATTACTTTCATTTTCTTTCCATTTATTCTCAACCCATATCTGTCTTCCATGCTCACCAGATTCTGTAGCATCTGCCTCAAGTCTTCCGTCCTCTCAGCAAACAGTATCATGTCGTCAGCAAACCTAATTGACGATGTAATTCTTCCTCCAACGCTTACTCCTGTGCTCGTCTCCCAACACTCCTTTATCATTTCTTCAGTATAGATGTTAAACAGGGTTGGTGACAAACAGCAGCCCTGTCTAACTCCTCTCCCAATCTCGAACCACTCTGTCCTGCTTTCCCCTATCCTCATGGCCGCCTCCTGTCTCATGTATAGATTCTTTATCAACCTTCTGTCTCTCCAATCTACTTTCTTCTCCATCAATATCTCCATCATTCTTTCCCACCTCACACAGTCGAAAGCCTTCTCCAAGTCCACAAAGCACAGACTGATACCCTTGTCCCATTCTAAATACCTCTCTCCAATCGTCCTTACCACCCCTATGGCATCCCTCATACCCATTCCTTTCCTAAATCCAAATTGTTCTTCTGCTACATTCTCTTCCATTACCCTCGTCAACCTTCTATTCATCACTCTCAACATTATCTTGGCCGCATGGGCTGTCAGACTAATAGTTCTATGCTCCCCGCACTTCTTTGTCCCTTTCTTTTTAGGTAGTGGTATCACTTCCGTTCTGACGAACTCCTCCGACCACTCCCCTCTCTCATATATTGCATTGCACAGGTTGGTCACCTCTTCAATGCCTTTGTCTTGCATACAATTGAACAGTTCCACAGGTATTCCGTCTACTCCTGCCACATTTCCCTCCCTCATTTCCTTCATAGCTGCCACTACTTCCTCCCTCAGTATTGCCTCCCCCATCTCCTCCCTATCCACTTCCCCTTCTTCCTCAATTTCCAGCTCTGCCGGCTTTTCCTTCGTCTTATACAACTCCTCCATGTATTCTTTCCACCTGCACATAACCTCCTTTTCCTCCTTCAGTATCCTACCAACCTTGCTCTCAATTTCTTTTGAGCCTCCTCCTCCAGATCTCTGTCCAGCCCAAGTAATACTCCTGACCTTCTGATACGCTAGGTCGTACCTTCCCCTCTTCTCGAGCTCTTATATCTCTTTGCACTCCTCCTCCAGCCACTTTTCCTTCATCCTTTCCGTCTCCCTCCTCAGTTCATTGTTCAACCGCCTGTAGTTCCTTCTCCCCTCCTCTGTGTTTATATTCTCGTATCTCCTTCTCTCCTCCATCTTTGCTATCATTTCCCCTGTTACCCAGGGTTTCTTAGCTCTCTTGCCTTTCCTGTATCCTATTTCCCTTTCTGCCACATTTACTATTCCATTCTTAATTTTCTTCCATTTTTCCTCTACTCCTTCGTTCTGTGTATTTTCTCTCTTCATCTGGTTTGCCATATCATAACCGATTTCCTCTTTCTGCCTCTCTTTCAGTTTCTCTAGATTCCATTTCTTAGCCATCTTTGCTTTTCTAACTCTTTTCATTTTGATCTTCATTTCCACCATTAGCAGCACGTGGTCGCTTGCTATGTCTGCTCCTGGGAGCCCACAAACTCTTTTCACTCCGTTTTTATACCTTCCTTCTACCAATATATAGTCTATCTGTTTCCTGTACATGTCACCTGGCGATTTCCATGTATATAGCCTTCTCTTATGATTCTTATGCCAGGTGTTGGTTATTATCATGTTCCTCTCCTTGCAGAACTCGATAAGTCTGTCTCCCCTTTCGTTTCTCTGTCCCAGCCCGAACTGCCCCACAGCTCCATCGGCTTTTGTTTAAGTTGTTACAACAATAAAAGTGATCATACATATATTCAATTTACTTTTGAATGATTATATTACAAAGTGTATATTATCTACAAAAAAGTCATCTAATATCAAAATAATTTTGCAGTCATCACCGTTTGCCTCTTCTTTGACTCCTTCACTCCACATGTGTTCACCAACTGAAAGTGTGACATGAAGAAGACAACACCAAAATAGCTGTTTCACTGACATTATAGATTTGCTCAGCAGTGAGGTTTCTATCTACAACAAACTTGGGAAATTCATCAGTAAATTTCTATGCAGTATCCAAACCATTACAAAGTTTTTCACCAGAAACTGCTAATTTTCCTATACCATGATGAACAAAAGACGTAAAAAAATACTAGATAATATTTTATTTGTAACAAACATTTGCTAATTTCCACATAAAATAATAATGCTGGATTTATGAGGCTTTACTGTACAAATGTTATTGTTTTGTTGAGTGATTCTTTTAATAAGAGTGGCAAAAAAAACTACCAGGAAACAGGAGGCATCAGCCTGGTTATACATCTGTTCTTTAACCTTTTAATATAAAATGAGATCACCACCACCATCAAAAATATAGAAGAGGTTTCTGTTCTACATTTAACCCTCCAGTACATGCACCTATTTTTTTTCTGCCAGTGCACGCAGCGGGTCTGACAGATCCCTCGTTATTTTTATGTGAAATTCCTAGATAATCAGGAAAATGTAAGACAAAGTTGATTATTTTATAAAAATGTATATTCGTAGTAAAACAGTCAACAAAATAATCATCATTACAATTGTTTTTAGTTAAAAAATTAATGTTTATTATACAAACAACCAAAATGTTCTTCCTTCATTTTAACATTTGAAAACATATTCACTTTGTTTTTTAATTATTAGTGGAAATTACAGGATTAATCTTCGATATTTTCATAACTGTATTAAAATGTTCCAAGCAGATGAACTTCTTGCAAAAATACCTACTTTTTCTGTTCCTGCCTACGCAGTCTCCACATCGACCACACGAAGCTGTAGGTGATTCTTGCCCTGACATCTGCAGGCTTGACCCAATAATCTTACAAATTCTCCTCCTAATTTCATTAGGAATGGTGTTATGGAGTGATTTCTGTGTTAGGTGCTCATTTACTAGACCAAGCAACAGTTCTCTCAAAAAATCTCATTGGGGTTTTTTGTTCTTGACCATTGCCATGATAAATTACTCTTGTGTTTATAGCTCTGGTATTCAATAAGCTGTGGAATATAACCATCGGTCATCTCTTTGTGTGTTGTGCAATATTGTATGCTGCACTCATTTTGTCAATAGCATCAACTCCACCTTTTGCGCTTTTATAGAAAGTAATTATTTTGGCTTTTTTATTTTTGGTGTCAACAACATCTACTTTTTCTTCATGGTGCATTGTTGATAGCAATAAAACATTTTTCAGCTTCTTAGAAATGTACGAGACCAATGTGAAATTCTCTTGAAAACCAAACATTGAGGATTTCTCTTCCCTGTTCCTCGTAAAAAGAAATTTGAGAGGAATTTGCCTTTTGTTTTTTTCTTACAGTGCCAATCAGCGTTTTTATCTTTATTATCTCCGAGAACACTAATAAATTTTCCTGGCATGAATGACAAACATTAAATTTTCATAACAACTCTATAAAACTAATATATAACAAAAATAATTGGATCAAGGATGAGACATGAGTGCTCGCAGGGGGTCTGTCAGACCACCAAACAGTTTTTGGCCTAAGTACACAACGAAGGAGAGCTCGACTCAGACTGACCTTGCTGTATCAAAGCAAACAAGGGATTATAGAAAGGTACTGAGTCAACCAAGACAATAATGCCAACACACAAATTTTGCGGTTCGATATAATGCGTGTACTGGAGGGTTAAAAGTGAATTTAATTTTTATTCATAATTGCACTGCAATTTGCAAAATTTTAAGAGGTTTGTAAGTATCATTTATTAACCATGCAACAAGAAGAATACTGTTACGAACTGAAAAAAGGAATTATTCATTATAATTTGGCTACAGAAATTTTTCTTTCAGTTTTAGTTCAATTTAAATCTGGTTGAAAATTATACTTCTTTAAGTTCGGTTTTTGGTTCAACTGAAGTTTGATAATTGATGTAGAATAGTTGAATATGGAAAATCCTTCAGCACAGGTGATCGCCATATCGAATCAGCTGTGTCAGTGCTTACAATTTATTTAGCAGACATTTATTTTTAAGATTTAAAATAATTTATACATCTAATAAATAGCTCTAAATTCAAATGATCTGTTTTAATACAGACAACTCTTAGTTATCTTCATGGGACTTATCCCTTTTGAGGGTTATCCATGACAATCATCCAAAGTTCTTTTTATCCTTAAAAATGAAATCATGAGAAATTTGGCTAGGAGTTTTCAAGAAGGAAAAAATTGTGTGGATTTGGCATTCTGACATAATTAACAATCAAAATAAATTCATTTCAACAGCTTATCAGTATCCTAAAATTAACAAAGGTAATCTTATCATCAAATAAAGCATTTGTCAAAGGGTTCACCACTCCTGGGAAAGGTTAAAATAGCAATAACTGACTTCTATTTTCTGATCTACATAATGCAGGTTGGCAACATGAAGTCTGCATATGTTGCACTGGAGATTTAAAATTTTTCTGTGGAGTGACTTGAATGTATAGTTTGAACTTTAGACAGTGGTTATGCTTTCCTTCTCTAAGATTACCTCTGTAAAGACCTTTGTGATTTATCATATCTCATAGTTGTGAGAATGGCTGAGAAGCATAAACGTAATGTCTTGACAATTAGCACTTTGGCAGAAGGTGTCTTCTGTGCGGGCAACGTGCATGAACATCTTTCACATTTCCACGCAATGTTACGGTGGCAACCAATGTGGAGCATCTTCCTCGATATCTTACTGGTCTGCTATGGCTATATACAGGATGTTTCTGATCTGAGTGATTACAAGTGCTTATATCTCTAATGCTAATTTAACCCTTTCACTGCTATCGACACACATATGCGTCGAGGTAGCGCACAGCCGCTACTGCTATCGGCGCATATATGCGGGCAGGCAGAGCGGTGCCTTGACTGCTAATGACGCATATATGCGTTTCAAGCTTTTCCGTTCGCTGCTCAAAACGCTTTCAGTCATATCGATGCTAACAAAGTGCCGTGGATTTTTGTGGTACTAACAGATGTTTTAGGCACTCTGTAGATGGCGTAAACATAAATTTTCAAGCTGTTTTTAGTCTAACCTTGGACGATGAAAAAGGCTGCTTCTACTTCGTTTCCCTGGGCTTTTTGCACCCGCATAAAACCTTTTTCGTCCCTTGGCCATCACTTTTCTCACCCCCTATGCCCTAAAAGGCCTAAAACAGATGGAAAAAAGCCAGAAATATCGTCAGTTCTGTGTCAACTTTCATACGTAATACATCCCGTTCTCAAACCAACTAGAGAAAGTATTCAGCACAGGGGTGCTTCCAGGTCACTGAACTCGGCACACACGGCTGACACAGAAGCTTCAAGTCCATAGCAGCGAAAAGGTTAAAAGTTGTAACAAATTAAACGTCATACGATAGAGGGAAGTTTCAAGTTTTCCGCTGATACAGTAGTTCTCCTTCATGCTGCAGAGTAGCGCTGCATCTGCAAGTTAAACAAAATGGCTACTCCTCAAGAAAAGGTGCAGTGTTGTTTCTGGCCCGACTACCAAATCTGTGACTATTGTGCAAAGGTGGTACTGAATAAAATTTGGAAAGGACCCACTACCTAAGAACTTCAATAAGGAGTGGTATCAAAAGCTTTCCAAGGACGGTTGCCTATGCAAGAAGGGTGGGCCAGGAAAACCAAGAAACAGTGATGAGAATGTGGAAAGGGTGAGGGAATCTTTCGCACAGTATTCGAAAGTCCGGTCGCAAAGCCAGTCAATAGCTATAGATGGCACCAACAAGTGTATGGCAGGTTTTGAATAAACATTTGCATCTGAAGTCCTATAGAATGCAGTTACTTCAAGCTCTAAGTGAAAGTTTCACCTTCCGTGTGGATTTTCTGGAAATGATAGAAAATGATGAAACTCTCATGTGAAAGTTGGTTTTTAGTGACGAAGCGACTTTTCATCTGTCCAGCAAGGTCAATAAGCACAACTGTTGCATTTGGGCCCTAGAGAATCTGAGGACTTCTATCAAGCTTGAGTGAGATTCCCCGAAGATGAATGTGTCCTGTGCACTGTTGCAGCAGAAGGTATATGGGCCCTTCTTCTTAGCCGAGTAGACCATTACAGGGATCACCTACCTGGATATGCTGGAGAACTGGTTATGGCCACAGCTACTACAGGCCATTCCGTAGGGGTTAAGATTTTAATAAGATGGAATCCCTCCTCACTACCACCTGAAAGCACTACTGCTTCAGCTACACCGACGTTTGCATCGGACGAGTAGGACCAATTCCTTGGCTCCCAAGGTCTCCCAATCCTACCCCACTTCTTCTGGGAGTATGTCAAAGAATGTGTCTACACTCTACCACCACCAAAAACACTTAATGAACTGAAGGAACACATTTGCAAAACCATCGCATCAGTGAATGTAGGTATACTACATACGATCTGGGAAGAGTTTTTATACAGGCAGAATATTTGCCATGTTACCGAAGGTGCACACATGGAATCCTTGTAGCTTGCAGTTGGAATACAACTTGATACCTGTGCCTACTAAATGGCATTTCATTTGTTACTACATATAAATTAGCATTGGAGCATTTGTAATCAGTCAGATCTTTATGAAAAACCATGTAGGTTACAAAATACCATTATATAGTAGATAATGACATATTCATGGATGAAGAGACATTTCTTTCTGTACTACTACATGGGCCAATTTCACTAAGTCAAATTGCTATTATTCTTGAGAGGTGATTTTTTAGATAGATTTGATAGATAAAAAACTACAGGGCGGGGCATGAGGATCTGATGTTTTTCATTGCGCTGCTGTGGGAGACTGAATAAGAAATCAGGAAAAGCATTTTAGAAGCAATGAGAAGTGAATGCAGTTTAGAATCCATACTTTATTTTTTGAAAATTGCATGTTCCAGATGGGCTCCATAACAGTCTTTGCATTGTAGTAATCTCTCTTTGAAGCTCTGCATACTAACTGAAATAATCAATTCTTTCAATTTCCTCTGTAATGTGGTCTTTAAGTTCTTGGGTAGAATGGAGGAGAGTACCATAAACCTTAGATTTGAGGTATCCCCACAAAAAAAGTCCAGGGCTGACAAGTCAGGAGATCTTGTTGGCCAGGAAATGTTTCCAAACCTTGAAATCAAGTGGCCTGAAAACATTCTCCTAAGAACAGTCACATTTTGCCTTTCTGTGTAAGACAGAGCACCATTCTGTTGGAACCACATGTTCCTCCACCTTCACAGTTCTTCAACTAAAAGGGTTTCCAGCATGGTGCAGTAGTGATCACAATTCACGGTAACAGCCTGGTTGTTTTCCTCAAAGAAATAAGGCCTGATAACACCAAAAGCTGAAACATCACACCAAACAGTTACCTTTTTGCTATGGAGAGGCTTTTCATGGAGCAGCATAGGATTGCTATTACACCATTATCTGAAATACTGCTTGTTAACATAGACTGACCAGTGAAAGTGGGCCTCATCTGACATGACTAACACATCAAAACTCCTTCATCATTATCCAAAATTTCCAAGAACTGGTTACAGAAACTGACATGAGAAAGTTTATCCTGGTCTTTCAGTTCATGGGTTACTTGAATTTTGTACTAAAAAAAACTTTAAGTCTTCATGTAAAATTCTTCGAAGGAACCTGCTTGAGATTTGAAAAGAGATTGCATCTCGCCCTACTGAGCAAAATGGACTTGCTGCACCACATTCACTTACTTAAGTGCCGAGTTTTGTTTGTTCATTAAAATCTCATGAGTTTTGTCTGAAAAATTAATCTTTTCAAATACTTGTAAAGTTAAAGAAGATGGTATGCCTAAACATGCATTTACTGCAGAAATTGTTGACTTATATGCTGGGTTGACTTACATGCCATGATGTACAGTATATAGTCTAAAAGACCAGCCTGAAATCAATCCAAATTTTATCAATTGCTAGAGAATGATGGAAAATATTTAACGGTCATTTATAGGATGGAGATATGCATATAGTTATTATAAAAATATCATGTTCTCAACTTGATCTAAGATAATAATTTGAAATTAATTACATATTGACAAAAATTTATGATTTTAGAAAATAAAAAAGGGGAACTTAAACCCATTTTTCTTGTGATCTTTCAAGCCATATCATAAAAAAATTAGGTTACATTTAATGCAAATTATTCCACACAAATTGTAACTGATTTAGTGTGAGAACTCACCCTCCATGGCATGGAACGGTAATTCAGCACTTGCTACCGTGGATGGTGGGTGATGCAGTATATCAGATGCAATGCCTCCCACAGTTAGATATTCAGGAGCCAGAGGTAAGCCTGTGTCAAATAATACAGTGAAAAATAAATTATTAAAGTATGATGAAAATCAAGCTTCAATGCTAAATTGTTAGTGAATTTTACAATATATTTTAATACATAGAAAGCATTATTCATCATCTAATGATTGATGTTACTTAAATACTATAGTGAAAAACAAAATCAGATCACAGACAAAATCTTTCAAAAGTTTTGCAGCCCTGTATATTTAACTAATATCTACAGATCAGTTATAGTTTAAAGTGGATATGGAACTGAGTCGTCACTTTCAAAACTTGCTATGAGATGGATAATAACTAATAATAGGCAATATACAGCTGATGACTGACATGCAGATATTACGGTAAAATATGCAGGGTTGTGGGACTATTGAAACACCCTGTACAAACACACACGAGTGCGAGTTAGTACACTAATCTGCAAAAACATGAACTCAAAGACTGCCTAATCTCATGGATTATTATTGACTTAAAGTTAACCAAGGAAAGTACCAGTGTTCCCCGCATAAGGCCCCCAATGAATCAATTTAAAAAAAGCCAAATACCCATAAAATCATAAAAAGTAAAAAATGCACATACAACCCAATAACATTTTAAACAATTTCTTTCAACTTTTGTGCTTCAATGTTAATTTTTTTATCAACTTTTTCCAGAATTTTTATTAGATTTTTTCACTTGATGAAATAGAAAATAAAATACAGTGCAGTACAGAGTAATATATAAACATTATTGCATCAGTGAAATGTCAAAACTAGCCAAAGTACCTGATGTTGGCCAGGTAAATTCAATATATTTCATGTATGACAAACTCTTACATGATCTGTGAAGCACCAATTAGAACAATTAGAAAATTTATTCAAAGACAATACAGCAGATTCCACAAAAAAGTTAGCGAGGGCACATACCATATATACTCGTACATAGGGCTATCTCATGTATAGATCAATTGCAACTTTTTCAATAAAAATTTTTGTTTTTAAAATATCTTGTGTATAAGTCGACCCCAGTTTTTCAGGTGTAGTTAAAAATTTTGTATTCGGTATGTGTAAATTATTTTACATAGTCCCACGCGAAGAATCCAACAGGACAATTTGTTGCATCTCTATAACTCTTCAAATATCAAATTAACTAAGTGGTGTCAAGTTGCAGTGAAGTAGTGCGACGTCTCCCCTAGCACCACTGTGCAGCATCACAAGTCTTTACATTGTATATGCCGTCGTAATAAATTGGATGACATGGGATAGACTTCGTATTTCGTCCTGGCACTTAGTCAGAAGCTAATCTTTGTAAAGGAGAAGTTTAGCAGTTTAAGTTCAAGAAAGAGAAATGTAACAACAATACCAATTATAGTTTGCAAAGATAATTCTAGTTTTTAGTCCATGTCTAAGGACGGTATTGTACCGTCCTTAGACCTGGACTAACAGAACTATGAATACAGCCCTAATAGTCTACAAAAGGCTTGGGAAGAAATCAAAACAGAAACGGTAATAAAAATCATTTAACTCTGCAGTGGGCACGCTTGAAATTTTTACATGAGCAGGTGCGTGGCATACTCTGTGCGTCAGAACAAAAAACCCCTCGATTCATCTATTGTGGTTATCTTAGTATTCATACATCTTTGAAATGAAGCAATTACATAATACAATTAATTGAAATGTTATATTTTTGTCAACAGTGACAAACTCACAGAGTAGCATTTTTTTAAATTATAAACAAATTTGTCAAGAGAAACCCGTATCACAGCATGTTTATCAGATTTACCTCGGTCTTTCTTCTTGTTCTTATCATCAAACCTCAAAGATCGTAAAAGAAACAGAAACCTTTTATAGTTCATGCATTTCAATCCTGGTACCATTATTGTTCCAAAGTTCAAGAGTGTTTGTATGATTAGCTTTCTTCATATCTGTGAGAAAAAGGATTTCACTTCTTGAACTCTTTTTTGAGTCCCTATCCCTACGATATTTGATTCTGGCTTGCAAACTCTCTATTTACATGTTAGTGTATTCTACAATTATGTCCATTATAGAGGCATCAATTATCTTACAAAAAGTGTCTTCTTCATTTGTAATGTCCCTTGCACCTTCTTTAGATCCAGGAAAAATCTTGACTAGATTCTTGCTTACTGTTTTTTGACTTTTAGAGACATTTGTTTTACTCTATTTCATAATTTTGTCTCTCCTAAGAAAATAGTTGCTGTCCGCATTGTCAGAATCACTGTGACCATAACTTGGGTCTAGTTCTTTTTCCGATTCTGATTCATGATCACTGTGAGACACCACTTCCTACTCTTCCAAGCTTGAAACATCGGAACCATCTATGCCTTTCTCTCTCTTCATCGGATAACTCTTTGAAGAGGTTCAAAATGCTCTCTCCCTTGAAAAAATATTATACATAAGAAATTACACTAATATTTTTCAGAGAAAATTTCCAATAAATGGTTCTCAAATTGTAAAATATTAACATTTGAAAATAGCCATACAATATAATTGATAAACACTCGAAAAACTGAAAAAACAGTAAGGCAATATTACTTAGTACATGAGCAGGTGCATGGCGTACTGAGTGTGTCAGTAAGTAACTCCACTCACTTCAGTGCAAATAGCGATCACTAGAAGGGACTAACTCGTGCGAGATTCACTCTACAATGAAGCTAAAGAATCATTGAGCACATACGTAGAACCTCTTTTACTTTGTTACATTTTAAACATACCCCAACCACAAATCCCAGGAAGTGGTGCACACTCTATACATAGGTGCACCAGCTCGAGGGTTAAAGAAATGTGGCATATCTAATCAATTAGATGGACAGAAGGTGTTGATGAAGAGATTGCTGCTGCTGATGAACATCTGGATGATCTGTACATTGACAATATTACTGAAACAGACTGAGATGAGTTATTTTGATTGGGTAGCTCTAATGATGCAGATTTTCTTGGATAATTTTAGGTGAGAATAAATATTTTATATTAATTAATATTAATATTTTAGGACCCATTCTCTTCCTGATTTACGTCAATGATCTCCCTCAGAGAATATGCAAATCAATTGGGACAAAACCCACACTTTATGCCGATGACACCAACGCCGTTGTTTCCTCCAACTCTTTTCAGAATTCACACCATACTTGTAATCTTGTCACTCACCACCTAAGTACTTGGTGTCATAACAACTTTTTTAAATTAAATTTTGATAAAACAAGTAATTTACTTTACAAATAAAAATAAAACAACTCAGACTTTGTCTATTCCATTAGATGGTAAATGCATCCCCCAAGTTAACACCTCAAAGTTTCTTGGTGTCAATATTGAGGCACACATTTATTGGGATATCCATATAGATAAACTTGCCAGTAAACTTAGCTCTGTGTGCTATTTGATTAGATGCATTCATTCTACAGTTTCCTCAGAGGTTTTACTATCACTATATTATGGAGAATTTTACTCCCATATTGTTTACAGTATTTTGCTGTGGGGCTCATCACCTCATTCCACCAGAATTTTTACAATAAAAAAAAACATATTACGATTATTGGCGAATGCAAATCTTGATGCTCCAAGTCGTCCAATTTTTAAGCATTTTAATGTTATACCTCTGGCCTGTATCTATATACTAATAGCTGTTGTACACACCAAAAAGAATTTAAATGAATACCTGGGCAATGCAGACATTTATCAGTATGCTACTCGTGGTGCAAGTAAGTTACACACACCATTTATTCGCACCAAATCTGCATCCCAGGGTCCTAAATACATGGGACTCGCTTTTTATAACAAGCTACCTCAAAATTTAAAGTGTATTGTGTCTATGTCTTTCTTCCAGTATAAGGTTAAATCTTTTTTGCTTGACAAAATGTATTATAGTATTGATGAATTTTTTTACTGACGGACATCCTGTATACATTTATACTTGTAATTATGATGATATCTTTTTTGTGTGTATATATATATATATATATATATATATATATATATATATATATATATATATATATATATATATATATATCATCAACTTTTATTTGAATTACACCTGTCATACTTGATGTTTCTGACAAATCCTATATTTGTACAGAGATCTCCGGAGGAATAAATTATTATTATTATTGTAACCAATAAAATAATTTTTATTCCATATATACTACAGGGATCCTAAGTTAATCTGCGATGCTTAGAGGTTGACATTGCCCCTCAGCCAATTACAGATGAGGAGTTTCTTTGTTTATATATTGCACCTCTGTCTTGATGCCGGTTGTCTTGCCACCATCACATTACCAAATGTACTGTTAACAAAAATTGCTTACCGTAAATACCCGCATATAATGCGCACTTTTTTTTCGAAATATTTGAGTTAAAAATTAGGATGCGTGTTATGCGAGGGTACATAATCTTCCTATTTTCATTTGACCCCATATTTCCACAATTTCGGCACATTAATTACTGCCCGGGTATCCTCATAATTTTATTGGTGATTTTTACGAAAAGTAAGATAGATAATAGTTCAAATTTATTAACTAATTCTATAAACATACATTAATTAGATATGAAAAGAATGAATGAATGAATGAAACCGCCTACACAAACTTTCCTTTCAAATGAGAACTATTGGCACTGACATTCACTTCCTAAAATCATGCAGAAAACACAATGTTTTTCCAAACTTCATGAATATTTTTCCTAAAACAAATAATCCATCTGCCTCCAAAGCCTACTTATTCGCAAAACAAAAGTGGTTAAACTTAGAAATTCGACATTTATACAGTAAGCGCAACACACTTGAATTAAAAGCATATAATCAGCACTTAAAAATCATCAAACACTTAACTCGCAACCAAAAAATCACTTGGGACAACTTTCACGCTAAAATGCACGCCGTTATACAACACAAGATTGAATACAAAACACAAAAATTACAGAAAAAACTACATTCACCCTCAAACAAAAATTATACACAAATGCCTATTACTAACACTAAAACCTCAGACAACAATGTCGTGAATCTTTCATCTGAATCCTTCAATGCAGAAGAAATTTCCCTCCTAAACTAAACTAAACTAAAATACGCCCTTCCATACAGAAAACCACCACTAGAAGACATAATAGCCAACATCGAATCCTCTATTAAATATATCCCAGAAAATACCAAGAACTTTATAAGGAACTCGGCATTAAACAAAATAAAACTAAACATCACCAACACAGCACGATCCACACCCACCCACCAGAAACAATATCAAGTCGTGAAATCATTAAATTCCAAAAATTGTTTCTACATCAAAGCCGACAAAGGAAATACTGTTGTTATAATGGACAAGGATCAATATTACCAAAAAGTGGACCAACTTCTCCAAGAAGGCCCCTACACAAAAATCCCAAAAAACCCTTTGAACCAAATGATAACAAAAACAAAAAATACTCTGAAAACATGCCCCACTTTGATAGATAAACGACTCAATCTTCAATTAAATGTCTCTAATCCGGTTGTCCCCAGAATGTACTGCCTTCCAAAATTACACAAATCAGGCATACCTATGAGACCCATAGTTTCAGGGATCAACTCTCCTACATACAAAATATCTCAGTGGCTAAACCAACAATTCAAACAAATACAAATAGATTGCATATCTCGCATCAAAAACACACAAGATTTCATCAACAGAATTAAAAACACCGCAATTAAAGATGATGAAATCCTAGTTTCCTTCTATGTCACCTCCTTATTTCCAGGCGTACCCATCAAAGAAACCATAGAATTCCTACAGACATGGCTATTAGAAAAGAATATTCCTAAAGAAGCAACAGAAGAATACGTTCATTTAACCTCCTTGTGCATGCAACAAAGCTTCTTTAAAATCAACAACACCTTCTATCAGCAAAAAGACGGCACAACTCCCTTTCTCCTTTCATAGCTGAACTCTTCATGACTAATTTCGAGAAGTCTTGTAAATCTTCCTTCCCATATTTTCCAAAAATTTGGCTCCGATACGTGGATGACATTTTTGCAATCTTTGACACAGCAAAAGAAAGCATCCCCAATTTCATACAATGCCTCAACCAACAATTTGACACGATAAAATTTACACATGAAATAGAAAACAATAAATCTTTACCTTTCTTAGATTTGCTCATCACAAGAGAACATAACAAACTGCAATTCAACATTTACAGAAAACCTACACACACCAACACATATATTCATATGGACTCTCACCACCATATCTCACATAAATTGGCTTCCTTCCACTCCATGATTCACAGACTACTAAATACACCTCTATTGAAAACAGATTTTCATATAGAACTTACTTTTATTAAAAACTGCGCATTACACAACAGACTCGACACACAAATCATCGACAAAATGATTCAAAAACACAAGCACAATATTCAAATAAAATCAAGCACCACACTCACGAATCAAAACACAAAGAAAAAATACATAAAAATACCATATGCACCGAAACTAACAAATAATCTCCAACGCATGCTTTCAAAATGTGATCTTCACCAGGTTTTTGTCAACGAAAATAAACTATCCAACCTACTGACAAACCCGAAAGATAAAATTCCCAATCACCACAAATCAGGCATTTACCAAGTCAATTGCAGTTCATGTGACAAAATTTACATTGGACAATCTAGACGAAAACTGGAAACCCGGTTTAAAGAACATATAGCACACTACAGAAACAACAGAATAGACAAATCAAGCATTGCAACTCATATTTTTGACACTCACCATCCTATCACCACAGAAAACCTAACGTTACTCAAGTCAATAGTCCAATACAATAAACTCGATGCATACGAAAGCATCTACATACATAAAAACATAAACACAGTTATGAACAGCGACTTAGGTCCCATCCCCCACTCCCCCCTGTTTCAGTTACTCAGTTAACCGTTCCAATTCCTTTCACTTTTTCCCGTTTTCCTAACGGTTATTCCCTTGTATATATACCCCCCTCTCCCTCCCACACCTCACACTACTGAAGATGACAGCTTAGCTGTCGAAACATCGGTGTCTAGTTCAATTCTTAGTTTGAGATTACTGTGTGAGTGGTTTTTGCATGTTTCTGCGTGTGCGTGTGTTTTCCTTTGACTTAGGTCCTGCGACGGTGTTTGCCAGCAACCTGCAGTGTGTGTGTGTGCGAGAATTCTCTTACTTTTTTACGGTGAAGGAGTTTTTGTTCGTTTATTCACCAGAAAAATCATAGATTACGAGGCTGAAAACCCCCCTGCACATTATACGCGGGTATTTACGGTATTTGATAAGCATTAGAGTTCAACTTAGGATCAACAAATTATATAGTAACTTTATTCTTTCACATACACCAGTATTTAAATATTTGAGAGTTATCAATTTTATCATATATAACTTTATGGGTTTTAACCTATCACAAATATTACTAATGTATAAGTCGATCCCTGAGATTTTGCTGAAAATTTGGACTCGAAAAATCATCCTATACTAGAGTATATACGATAATTAAAACTGATAGTTTTGAAGATGACATTCGAGAAAGTGCCATACATGCCATTAGGCATTTTTGTCTACATCGGTGGAGAAAAACATTTTTTTGATGAGCGGAATAAGAAAAACCTTTCCCTCTCCCTTGGTCTTACATGATCTGTGAGATAGCAATCAAAGAATTTATTCAGAGATGAAAATTAGAGAATTTTGCAAGACTGCCTCACATGCAAATGCCATTAACAAAGGAAATGCAAACTCATATACTTGAGAGAAAAAGTAATGCCTTAAGCTCCTAAGGAATAACAAAAACCAACATAAGTATAAGGGAACTAAGCATCTATAAATTACATCACACTTTAAGGAGGGGAGTGTAAACACTAGCAGTTCAACTTCCGAGGATAATAAGTATATCACGGAGGGACAACTCTTGCCTTTATATTTTATTTTGTAAGCAAAGAAGAGTAGGTAATGAGTTTTGGTAAGGAGGTAAAACAACATTATTCCTTATTTTCATATTTCATTTTGTTTTCCTTACTGCTCGTGAAGACCTTTCTTAATTTGTGGTTAGGCTGTATACATAACAATATTGTGGAGAAACCAGAAAAATGCAAAAACCAGAAACCCTTACGTCCCAAGGTTGCAGGTTTTTTAACTTTGTGCTGTAATTCAGTTCAAATAGAAGGTTGATCAAATTTCCTCAAAAATGAATATCTCCACTGACTGCGCTAAAAAATGCTTAGGTAACTTATGTCATGTGGACTGACTGACAGCGGAGAAGAGTATATAATATTTATCATATATTCTTATAAAGAATAGATGAAAAGGACAGAGAAAAAGTTGTTTTGGGCTCATCACAGGAGGGGGGGGGAGGGGGAGGGAAGATAGCATTTGGTAGGAATGTTTGATTCTTATAGTAAATGCCATTTACGAAAATAAATCCTCAAAAAAAGATCTGGGGTCGACTCCGGCAGATAATGTTTCCCATATGATAAGACGTAAAAATCGATTTTTGTCTTACAGGCTTTTACTCTTTTGCAAATTAAATTTAGAAATAACTGACTTATGATCTTCGGACCTAAATTGTTTTAAATAAAAATAAATTTGAAATTGCTCAAGTTATACATTTAAATGGTATTTATTGGAAAAATTTAAGCTTTTTAATGACATGTCGTCTTGCCAACCATGTCATTATTAAACCACGATATTGAATTGCCCTCTCAATCCTTATACACCCAGTCCCAGGCTAACACGATAGATACGGTCTTAAAAAATTTTGTGTAAGGTGAAATCATGTTAGTCGGACACAAATTTCTCATAAGAAATAATTTAAATAGGGGGATGCATTCCAGTATCCTAACCTGCTTATATTTTTAATTTTATTCCTTTATTATGCCTATACTTTGGTTAATGCTTTATGTTTTTTATTTATGTATATTTCATACTTAAGCTCATTTTTACAGAAAAGAAACTATAATAACATGGATGGTTCTTAGCATTGCTTAGTTAAGACCTGTATCACGAACGATATCATGTGTTTATTCATTGTTCTCATAGCGCTTAAGTAAATCTAGTTTTTGCTGTAGTAATATAACTTTTTCTTGGTTTCTTACTTCCATCATCAATAAAATGTGAACCATAAACTCCAGCGTATTTTTCGATGTAGATGACTGCCATTTTGAATCAGCTGTTCAACTGTTCACCATTTATTTAGCAGACATTATTTAGAAGATTTGTAAACAAACAACAAATAACTAAGAATTAAACATTTTTCTTTTAATACATGAAATAATTATTCAAAAGATAACAACATACGATCTATATAAAATTACAAAACTGGTCAAAGGAAATTTTAAAAACATTCAAGAATGGTATTTTTCTACATTGCAAATTAAAAACCATGAAATCCCTCGCCTTCTGAATCAGATTCATATAAATTGTCAAATTCATCCTCTGGATCAGATGTTATGATAATGGGCTCATTGTTATCTGCAATTAATGAAGAGCCAGGCTAAAGTTTGTTTTCATTTCTGCTTTCTAGACCTTTTCCATGATCGTAGAGAAGTTGTGGAAAAATCACGTTAAACTGAACGATCAGTCACGTTAGTCGAAAACCAGCCCTACTTTGAAAATCGTATCAAACCGAAATGGTGTGGTAGAATTCGTGTTAGCGGGGATTAGATGTATACGTAACACTAATTTTACAGAATATTAAATGGCCAAAGAAATTTAATGACAGTATTTAATACAAAATCTTAAATTTTATGGCACATTGTGTATCGTTGCATTTTGCGGTCGCCTTCCTCGCATAACTTCAGTGTCTTCATCTATTGTTGTGTTTGACTGTGCGTAGCAAGTGTAATTTCGCAAAATACATAACTTCTGCCCCCGTGATCATGGCTGATAAGCATACAAGTGATTCTAAAGGCACTAGTGCCACGAAGAAGAGAGGTACAATTACGCTTGAAGAGTCAAGTAGACCTGTAGAGTGTAGTGAACCATCAAAATATATAATATGACAAATGTCTATAATTTTTGTAATTTCCAGCATGTAAAATTCGACTTGCATAAGGCTTTGTGGAACAGAACCCTTACGTAAGTCGGGGAGTCTGTAATAGATAGTCAGGGATTGGTTTAATAGGTGAGAGAGAGAGAGAAAAAAGGGGAGGCAGAGGGTGAGAGAGATTGATTGATGTGGTCTTTATTTGGGGCGAGATTGAGACTAAGAAGTCCCATCTTCCACCTAACCCCTCGTCATGAAACATATATAGTAATAAATAAAACATGAGCAATGTAAATACAGGTAACAATAAAAATACAAGTATTTGAAAAGAAAAGGTGTGATTTTGTGGGGGAAAAAATATGGACTGCTGAAAAGAGAAATCCATCTAAAAAACCCATTGCAGGAAAAGAGCAACACAAGAAGGGGGGGTGTGAAAAACCTGTGAAACCTACTGAGATCCACTAAAGACATCAACAAATGAAATTTAAAACAAGTTATAAATAAATGAAAATCATAAAGAGAAAAATTTGGCACAACATGAACAGATTATTGATAAAATAAACATAAAAATGGCAAAAAGAATAGATATTAACATTGGTATGTCTAAACAAAATAGAAAGAAAAAAACAAATAAATGAATAAAATACAGTCATTTACAATAATTATAGTTTTGTCAAAATCAAGATTTAAAAAAAAATAAATAAATTTGAAGCATTAAGCGTGTTTAACTGTTCCTTTGAAAGGAAAAGAGAGATTGATAGCAGTGTCACTTGAATGAGGAGAGCGAGCGTGAATTATTAATTGTTTGAGGAAGTTTGTTCCATAGTCGGCAAGCAGCTACAGGACATGTTGAAAATTACTGTTCTGTGATGAGGAATAAGGAGTATATGGCTCCCTCTGGTATTACGGTTATCTACAGTGTCTATACTTCTAAATTCTGCAGCAAGATAATGCACATTGAAGCAATTAAGTAATTGGTATAGCAAGGAAAGCAAGTGGAGGGATCTCCAAGACTCCAAATTTAGCCAGTTAAGTTTGATGAGTGACTCAGAAATGTGGTCTGATTTCGTCAGATTAAAAATATATCTGATGCATGCGTTATGAGTTCTATGAATTTTTAACAATAGCTCTTGAGATAAATTTCGGTATGCTATAGCAACATAGTCAAAATGCGCAATAACTAATGAAGTTTCCAGATGCTTTTTTAGAGAAACCGGAATGTTGCTACTTAACTTAAGTGAGTGAAGAGATGAGTTTACTGCTTTACACACATTTATAAAATGTGGGGCCCAAGAGAGGGTTTCATCTATAAGCAAACAAAGATTCTTCACCACATTACAATAAGGATGGTTGAATTTACTAGGTTGATTGGAATACTTTGGGATTGATTAATAGCTGCTAATATCTTAGGGTAACCAATTGAGATGACCTGTGATTTTTCTGGAATGATACTAAGAAAGGTTTTATTATTCTAGCATTTCTAAGTCCTTACCAATATTTTTAGTGTTGAGGGTGGTGGTGAGTGTGGTGGTGGTGATAGTGGTGAGGGAGGTGGTGGTGAGGGTGATGGTGAGGGTGGTGGTGAGAATGGTGGTGGTAGGGTGGTGGTGATGAGGGTGGTGATGATGGTGGTGATGGTGGTGATAGGGTGGTGGTGATGGTGGTGGTGATGGTGGTGGTGATGATGGTGGTTAGGGTTTCCAAATTCCCGACATTTTTGAACCTTCGGGAATCGGGAACGGGAAATTGTATTTCCCAGGAATTCTCGGGAATTACCGAAATCATCTTTTTTATTTAATTTTCGTAGATCACCAGTAATAATGACCATAATAGTAACTGTTAATAAACAGAGCATCATTTTGGATAGATTTCTGCTATATTTGTGGTTTTCTCAAAATATAAACAATGTAATGAATACAGAATTTATTATACCTTATGGTACACAATACGTTTTTACATATATCGCAGAATGTATTAATGTTCTCAATCTCATTTAAATATTTTAGTCATGAAATTAAACATTAGCAGAAAAACCAATTGCAAATATTATTCGTTTGAAAATTGAAATAATACTTCAAATAATTTTTATTTATCATTTTTAAAATGAAACTTTAAGAGGCATGGAGCATTAATTGCCCTACCAGACAATCATGATCTTTGCTTTGTAACAAATATACCAGATGTGGAAAAATTTCTTTCATTTTGTGTTGACATTGGCCGAATTGTTATGAGTGCGTCTAAAAGCATCTTCAAGTTGGGGGTGAGAGAATGCGTTGCTTTATATAAGCTCATTTCCTTCCTTAGAGAAGCAAATATTTTGTCTGCTTGCATAGAACTAGGTTTTGATATCGAAATTGATATTGCTTTAGCCAATTCACACTTCAAATCAGATTCTGATTTAATGTCAGAACCCTCTATAAGGACATCCATTTTTTTCTTCTTTTTGCTCTTCTTCTGTTGTAAATGTTCCTTTAAAAAGTCTTTCCATTAAAGACTTTGCCAATCGTGCAATTTCATTCTTGCTTGACAAGGCAAAACTAACGTTGCTCAAGTACTTGGTGAGAGACACAAGATTTCTAAGTTTAACCAATTCAAATTTTATTTCCTTTAAAAGCATTTTTCTCATTGGAGAGTTATGTTTTCTAAATTACTGAACAGGAAGTTAAAAATTCCTTCACTTGTAAGAATATTAGCTTCGCTATTGCTTAAAGCCTCAACTGCTAATGGTGGAGATGGTGGTGGTGAGAGTGGTGGTGAAGGTGGTGGTTTAAAGCAATTATTTAAAAAATCGAATGTCACAAGAGTAAATACCCATTTTTGGTTCACCAATATTTACCAAAAACTAATCAACTCTCTTTAATGAAAATGTAAAATATGAAATTTTGCGTTTACATGATTCATAGTTTTTTATTTAGAGCACCTATAATATTTCTATCACATACACACAAACACACATATACATCATCGAGATAATGGTGAAAACGTGTTCAGGAGACCTGAAACGTTTTATTTCCATTGAATTTTCGAAATTGATTTTGTTCATGAAAAGAATACATATGGAGAAAGTAAAGAACAATGGAAAATTGCACACATAATGCATGCATAAATGCATGGCAGAGGCATCCTTTACGATTTATGTAATCATTTCAAAAAAGAAAATATTAATGGCTTAGTATAATGTCTACGAACTGAAAGGCCAGTATTGATTCCAAGGATATATTGTGTTTTTGATTCACCGATTGATTTCTTTATCAATTGTAATTAATAATTCAATTGACTATTACTTAAAAGATACCTTACTCAAATAGTTGTAACATAATCTGTATGTACACAATACCGTCGTCGTAAATTACCCATTTCTTTTCAATTACAAACAGTGTGTATACGTAAAGAAAATAAATGCATTTATGTTCATTTATTTGTCATAGATAATCCATTTTGCTTCATTTTCCAATTGTTACGTGCACATGAAAAAATTAATCTTTCTATTGGTACCAGGAAAAACTTTTGCGAAGTCAGTCAGAAATCTGCATGTTTAACACATAGTCTCACACAGTCTGGAGATTGATTAACTTGCAATTACCTATGATTCATCTTTGAAAATGAGGCTCACTAAATAATGAAGTGAAATGAAATATGATGGCTGCATCAACAATTTAACTCAATGAATTATAAAAAAGATATACCGCATTACAATCGCATGCATTCCGTTAGCCAAACCGACTTTTTAGGTCGATGTTTAACATGGAATATATGTAAAATGATATTAAGTAGCAAGTAA
The DNA here is from genome assembly GCA_028673005.1 of Tanypteryx hageni. Classification (NCBI taxonomy): domain Eukaryota; kingdom Metazoa; phylum Arthropoda; class Insecta; order Odonata; family Petaluridae; genus Tanypteryx; species Tanypteryx hageni. The sequence continues at coordinate 271,215,805 of CM054112.1, forward strand.
TGGAAGAAGAAACTGCAAAAGTGTTTTTTTTTATTTTTTTTAACTATTTCAACTTTTTTTTAGAGTTGGGCCTTGTCACTTTCGCTATTTCCGTTATGCAGCAAATACTATCGAACCAGGGAATTTGATAAAACTGATGAAATCATCCATTTGAAATTCATAAATCCACTCATTCTTCTACTATTAGAACTAATTATGCAGTTAGTTTGCTTCGGCCCTCCTCAAACAACTCCTCACTTGGACAAAAAAACAATTCCATGGGCCTGCTTACGCTATCATCATGATGCAAAAATGACTGTTAAATAACAATGGTAAATTATAATAGTAGGTACATTCAAATGATTGCCCAAGAAGCAGAATAATCTTTAATTACGCAAGAACACGTCGTGTTATACAATAATAAACATAGCGACAGGAATAGGTGCATAGTCACTGAGTGTGTGTGTATGTGTGTGTGTATTTTGGCTAATCAACCTCTTGGATTATTATAGCCACAACTCCTTCCACACCGAACACAATCACAAGAGAGGAGGAAAACCCAGTGCCGGCACTAGCCTACTCTTGACGAAGAGCACCAAGGGGACCAACAGCTTAACGTCCTTTCCGAAGGACGGAACACTGAATTTGCACAGTCTCCTCAAACCACACAAACAGGGGGCCAGATGACCTTGGAAAAAATCCTACTTATGCAGGATTCGTACCCGCTGCCTTTTCAAACAGAAGGCGAGTAGCAGCCAGACATAGTCACCGACTGACATAACATTCAAGTGGATATGAAGTTAAAATTCAGTCTGCCGCGAAAGCAACGCCACTAAAATTGTTGGAATACTTTTGGAAATAACTGTACATATTTCCATTGAGATATGGAATTCGATTTTTTTCCTGAAAACAATACTTTCTCTATACTTTGTACATGGAGAAAGTAAAAAGAATTAGTTACAAGAATAAACATCCTCTTCCGGTCGATCAATTTTAGCTAAAATCATATCAGTTCTTGACTTTCTAATCCAAATGCTAAATATGGAATTGTGGGCTAATTGAATTATTAGTTTTTTAGTTAGAGTGTCCACAAAATCCCAGTAAAAGACACACACAGACACAAACAAAGACATCAACAAGAAAATAGTCAAACATGTTCAGGGGACCTTAAAACGTACATATTTCCATTAAAATCTCGAGTTCAATTTTTTTTAAGGAAAACAATACTTTCTCTATACTTCGTAATTGGAGAAAGTAAAAATAGCATTTTTAGCCTACTTTCCAGAGTGGTAATTGGCTTCTAGTTTCGTCGTTGTGTCTGTCTGTCCGCCCGCCCTATTTACTCTTAAACCAATTGACCTCTTTTCATGACACTTGGTGGAAATCTCTTGCTGCTTGAGTGGAGCTCCGGAGGATAGTTTTTGTTGAGAATTTCGATTCCAGGAACTATCCTTAACATTTGATTTACATGGGAAATCTGAAATCCATCATGCAGGGTAATTTTCTCTTGCACATTAAAATATCTTAGATTTGAATATCGGAGCAGGATTTGTGCTCTTCTTTTATGAAGGGAATGAAGATTTTAATTTTTATAGTAGAATTTTGCAAATTGATCGTATATTAGAATTTCACGTAAATACTAGCGTTTTTGCAGTTATTATCATTCATTACGCGATTGTTGCCAAAGCAATAACTATTGATGGTCTCGGATTCGATATAGTCTATCTAGTACAGTGATTCTCAAGTTCGGCCACCAGAAACTTTTAATGAAGCTGCTAGCAACATTATATTTTAGACATAGCAATAATTAATATGCAGACTGCGATGAATACTGTGATGTTACATTTTTTATAATTAATATTTGCGATTGTTATTTTATCTCGTCCAACCTCTTAGGTGCCTTACGTAGAATAACAAATATAATTCAGACCTTAAATTTAACATTGCGGCCACCGCACACGTTCCCTTACGGGGAGGAGTGGGGGTTCAGGAGGCATCTTAAGTAAGGTTTATTATTGCATTATATTAACCACTACTTAAATCTGCGGGGCGACCGCCAGTCGATGGGGCGAATACCTATCTACTTCAGAATGTTTAATACGACTGATGAGTGTGCAGTGCACTGCCTGCCTGACTCAGCCCCCATCCGGCAGGCCGCCGGCGGCTGAAGGCAGGTCTGGACAAGTTGGTGCAGATGGCGGCACATATACGCAGTTTGAAAGCATTGGCTGTCAGCCAATCAGATTTCCCGAATCAGATTGCTGTGCCACACATGGCCCAGTCTACCGCTAGTCGTCACCGCCAATGTGTGAACCATACTCTCTTTTGCCCGCCGTCTAGTCATGACATCTAATCAAGGAGACTTGCATCTACAGTTTTTCAAATCGTTGAAGGTGCCTTCCCTAACGTAAGTGCTGAGAATGCTCAAAAAAAGGCCAACAGTGAATGGAAAGAAGCGAAACAGTGTTTTGCTAGCGACAAGGAAGCGTTTTCGGATTACATACAGGGGTGCATTGACTTCTACAATGCGCAGGCAGCAAAGAAAAAAGGAAACATTCTCACTTTTTTTGCAAAACAGGTTAGTTATCTGATGGTACAGAGCATTTTCTCCTGCACCTTAGTTATTTTAAATATTTTGCAATGGATTAAAATAGTTTGTATTTGTTATTCACATAGTCAAGAATAGGCCTATATCTTTAGCGACTTGTGTTAGGAAAAGCCGGGTTATTCTCTGAAGCGGTATTCATTATGTTTCTTGATTTGATTTGGACAGAAAAGCAAGAACAGCAGAAGGCTGCGAGCTCGTCCACTCAGTTCAATACATTCAAGGCACGAGGCGAATCTGTACCTACCAGTAGCACAGCAACTAAACCCTCTCTATCCTCAGCTTTAGCGCCTTCAGACACAGGTCCTACCGAGGAGGCACCAGTAGATAATATTGAGGTACTTGCTGAAGACTTGACAGAGGAAGATCCCGATGATCCATCACCAGCCAAGCCAGATATTTTTCAAAGCCCACTCAAGATGATGTTGCCTCCAAGATTCGAGCTCTAGAGAGTAAGCTGAGTAGTCAGATACTCGCCAGGGATTCCAACCTTGGCATTGAGTCATCCCAACATGACATACAAAAAACTAAAATGGAACTGGCAAAAATGAAGCAAAAATTGAAGACCAAACGTCTGAATACCGATTATCAAAGGAAATTTTGGGCTTCTCAAAAACAAAAACTAGCGCAGCTTTGCTCTACTCATGTGGCCACTGCCTCAACTCTGCGCCTTAGTAAAACAGTTGGTAGAACACGAGTTGAGGATGACCAGCCGGACCTTCTTAAAACAATTGTGGACATTGCAGCATTCGGCGCGGCCTCACATGACCGTTGTCAATGGAGGAAATTAGATCTTGCAAGACACTAAACTACCTGCATGAGAAACTCCAAGAAATGTGAAGCTTCACCCAAAAAACTCTGCTACTCTCAAGGGAAAGAGATACGTTGTGACCGTACCGGTGAGGCTCCGCAGGGCAAAGAGTGGCAGCCACAAAACCCACCCAGACGGTCAGTTTTGCACAGCGTCTATCCGGTATCTAGAGTCATTGGCATCCATGCTTAGTCCATGGCAAGTTGCTTTTATATCCCAAGACGACAAGGCATAGGTGCCTATTGGCATGACAGCAGTGCAAAAGCAGTCCCCAATCCTGATGCACGTCCAGTGCCAAGTTAAGCTTCCAGACCACAACTGGGTAATAGCTGAGCAACATAAACTGATCCCCTCTGTCTATGCGAACATAGAAATTAAACCGCAAGGTCATGGGAGCCCAGAAGCAGTGAGCTATTCAGGGCCCACCTACATTACCATAAGGAGTGTCAAACATGACTCCTCAACTGCAGCTAGTCACTCGGCTGATTTCAAACGACTGTTTGATCTAGAGGAATTTTGCGACATAATGAAAATTGGAGATCGCATTAAACCAGCAGTCATCATATCTGCTGATGGGGGGCCAAATGAAAATCCGAGGTAAGTTTAGTTCGCTCACCTTCCCACACTTCCCTGTACGTATAATTAATTGTTGATATTTTCTGCGTATTTTGAGATGCGATTCAGGTCCTCCATACATAAGGATGTGTAACAGTGATTTTCCAATTCTGTTATAGATACACAAAAGTTATTGCATTTGCGGTTCAGCACTTCAAAGAGTGCGATCTTGGTGTGATTTTTGTCGTCACCAATAGACCTGGTCACAGTGCGTTCAATAGAGTTGAGAGAAGGATGGCTCCCCTCAGTAGTCAACTCTCAGGGCTTATCCTGCATCATGATGCATATGGCGACCATCTAGCAGTGGTAAAACCATTGATGATGACCTAGAGCACCAAAATTATGCTAGCGGTGGAGAGAGACTGGCCAGCATTTGGAGTGAGATGGTTATAGACAACCATCCCGTGATTGCGGAGTACAAGCACCTGGGTGGAGACTCCGACTTGCCCCCAGATGTGGACAATGCTTGGTATGTGGCTCATGTTCGTGAATCACAATATCAATTATAGATTTCCATTCCAAATGTACTGACACTGCCTGCTGCGGCCCACTTAGAAGTGACCTGACCTGCCCACTGGATTCTTTCCACCCCCTTGCCATATTAAACAAGATCAGGCGGGAGGGTCACTGATACCTGTGCAACCCAACGACGAAAGTGAGGATGCAAAATTTCTGCCTCTCTTTCAAAGACATGCTCTGAAGATTCCGATGCCCCCAGGTGGAGAGGCATTTATTGCCCAACAGTGCAGTAACAACTATGTGGCAGAACATGTTCAACCTGTGGGCATTACTGTGCTACCAAGAAGGGAATCACCTTACATATGAAGGCCCTCAAACATTCCTCGAGCTCGCGATCATCTGTGAGAGTGAAGCCTGTTTGCATAGAGGTGCAGTGAGGGCAAGAAGTTCTATGCATCGTGAGCGATGACAAAACCGGAGCGGAGGATGTGGAGTGGGTCACAGAGAATGATTTAGACCCTCAGCAGAAGGACTACCCTGACGCTAACGGTGCGAGCAGATTGGATCTTCCACTACCCATGATTGAGTCACCGTAGAATTGGCTCAAGAACCCTTGGACGAGTGATTCATTTTAAGATTGTCTGTGATGCATACGTTTAAGCTTCAGGCTCAAAAACTCTTCAACTGATTAATTTTAAGATTATTCGTGATGTGAACATTTAAATAATATGGCTTTGCTTATCCTAACGCATTGTGCTCGTTTCTTTTTTCTATGAGCAAGGAGAGCAGATATTTCGTTTTGTTTTGGTTTATGAAGGAAGAATTTTAATTATTCTTGACAACCAAAGAAGACATTATGCAAATACTCACTAATGAAACTGTCGTTTCAGAACTATTTAAGCGAGTGTATGGTCCCTGTTCCTCGCTTCTTGTAAGAATACAAGGAAGATCGTCACAAAAGCATGACGAACAATACGAGCCAAGGATCAGGAAAAAGAATGGATATATCTAGGACTACTGTCTTCACCAATTCATATTCTTAAAAGATTGGCAATGACTCTATGGCTGATATTTTTTTTGCCTATTATGGATCTTTAAAAGCATCAATTACAGTGTTCGCAAAAATATTTTATGGATTTTTTACCATGTACTTTGAATATAAATATTAGTTAAAACGTATACAGAAATCAATGAAAGATCTGATCTGACAGTAAATTCTAGCATGTCTGCCAGGCGGTGAACAAGAGAATGAAAAATTCAGAGAATGAAAATGTAGTGAAGAAAAAAATTAAAAAGATTGTGGATACAGAGTAAAACCTCACCGCAAAAAAGGAAAACAGGAATAATAGAAAAGCGAACAAAACTGGGAACAAACTCCGGACCTGGAATTGCTAGCCCAGCTCCCTAGCATTAGGCTATGGAATACAATGAAGAACCCTGCCGTCGTAAGTGACTTTATCGTGTGCATCGCAAAATTGCGAACTTTAAACGCAATTTGCATAAAAACTACCGATCATATATGCGCAAAAGGGAGGTTGGTTGTGATCCTGGCATCTATTTTTCCGGTTATATTGGAGTTAAAAAACCAATTATAAAATCGCTTTGTTGAGTTCTTTGGATATGTTATTCGTCAAAAATTTCAGAGGTCTAGAGGAACAGGAAAAAAATAAAATAAAAGATTAAAAAATATTCTTTAAATCTGCGCTGAATTATTTAAACGGTTCCATTTCAACGAAAACAAAATAATGGGAAAGCTTTCAAAATACTCGTTTAAAAATATATATATTTTCCCAACTTATGAAGATTTTGTGGAAATTATTAAAAGTTTCAATTTGGAAAATAATGCAAATTTAAATATGAATTATCTATTTGAAGAAATTACAACAAATATGACAAATTTTGATGGAATTTCAAAAACTAAAGATTTTATTGGATCCGAGTATTCAAGTAAAAAATGACATCCTGAAATCTACAAATTTTGAATTTGAAAATATTTTGTCATTTCTTAAATTATGAGCATACCTATAATCTGTTTCTACTGCTCGTGCAACTGGGACTCAAAGTAGTCCGCTCGCGTTCGCATTATTTTGCTATGTTGTCAAGTTTCCAATTTTGCTCAGTTCATTGGTAGCTGCTGACGAATGAAGTTCTATGCTCCAATAGATCTGGATGAAGCACATTCATGCTTTCCGCCATCACCAAAATATGATCGGAAAGTGTGAGCAATCATGTCAACAGTGCTCGTCAAGAAATTTTTTTTATTATTTATTTACTAAAATAGGCTCACATACAGCGTTATTGCCAATTTACAGTGAACATGGTAACAATTAAATATAATATATAAAATATAATTAGGTAAAAAACAATCAGGACAATGAACACCAATTAATTACAAGTAATGTACAAAAAAAATTATAAAGACATTAATTTCATCTATTTACAAAAATATTACTCAGGGCTGCTTTAAAGAAGGAGTTATAAGAGAGAGAGAAAGGATCGATGTTTGGCGGTAAGGAATTTAAATGGGAGGGAAGTCGATAGAAGAGGGAGCGTTGGGTAAGAGAAATTTTAAATGAAAGAACATTAAGTAAGTGGGTAGATCTAGTAACTCTAGATGGAACTCGGAAATTAAGTAAGGTGACTAATTCAGGACTGTCAGTAATAGAGTTTAAAGTATTGTGGTGACCAGTGGGAATAGGGCGGCACGTAGGCCCATTTTAACAGGCCGTGGATAGAAATTTCGAGAAGGCTTTCGAGCAGGCAGACGACGGTTAACGGCCGCGGTCGGGTATAAAAGGAGGCTAAAGTGAGGCAGGCAGAGAGTTGACCCGCGACACCGAGAAGTGAAGGACCGCAAGAAGAGAAAGCGAGCACGAGGAACACGAGGAAGCGACCAGCGGCAGGATAGCGGAAGAAGAGGAAGGAAGCGGAGGAGATCGGAGGAAGGCTTGTCCGAGCGGAAGAAGAGGAAGGAAGCGGAGGAGATCGGAGGAAGGCTTGTCAGAGCGGCAGCAGGAGAGCGGAAGAAGAGGAAGGAAGCGGAGGAGATCGGAGGAAGGCTTGTCGGAGCGGCGGCAGGAGAGTGGAAGAAGAGGAAGGAAGCGGAGGACGGCTTGGTGGAGCGAAGGAAGCTCGGAAAATAAAGAAAAAGAACGGATAATCGGTATCGTTTCATTCCCGTCGATCCCTCCATACCCACGAGCACGACGGCGCCGGTAAGACGCTTGTGGAGTTAAGCATAAAAGAACTGCGAGGAGAGTTAGCGAGCCATAGCCTGCACCAAGGTGGGAATAAGAACGAACTAATGGAGCGCCTTGCGAATGCTCTGATGAAAGAGGGCAAGAATCCTGAGGCCTTTTTGTTTCGCGAGGAGGCGTCTGGAGGTGGGGTAGTAGAGACAGCAGGTGAAGATGATCAGCAGCCATCTAAAATGATGGATCTACTGCAGCAACTAACCAGCATAATGCATCAATGGACCATCGAGATTCGGGAGCAAAAAGCTGCTATAGACGCCCAGAAAGCTTCAATCGACGAACAAAAAGCTGCGATTGGAGAACAAAAGGGCGAAATAGTAAGAGTAGTTGAGCGAATAGAGATGGAGTTGGATGCAAATTTTAGGAGAGTGGAGGAAGACCTACAAATGGTGAAGAGGGACTTTTCTGACCAAATACAGATGGTGAATGAAAGGCTGGAAGGCCTGGAAGGAAAGGCCAGCCGCCTCGACAGACTCCACCAACAATCGGAAAGCATAAGGGCGGCTGTACGAATGGGTGATGGAAACTTCGTAGAAGGTTCCCAGAGGGAAACGTTTAAGGTATTAACATTCGACGGGACAATACCATGGACGATCTATAGGATGCAGTTCGATGCCGCTGCAAAGTCAAATCGCTGGACTGAAGAAGAGAAGGCCACCGCCCTTATCCTGTCGCTTCGTGGGAGAGCATCTGAAATACTACAAACCATACCAGTCGCGCAACGAAAAGAGTTAAGAAGTATTTCATCGGCAATGCAACTCCGGTACGGTGATGACCACCTGCAGCAAGTACACCGATTGGAATTACGGAATAGGATGCAAAAACCAGGTGAAACACTGCAGGAGTTAGAGTCGGATATTAGACGTCTGGCTCGCCTCTCCTATCCAAATGCTGTACCCGACTTTCAGGAAGAAATACAGACGGATGCCTTCGTGAATGCCCTGAGGGACCATGACCTGCAACACGTTGTTTGCATGAGCGGGAAGACCAAGAGTAGCGACGCTCTCGTATTTGCCCTCGCCAATGAGGCAGCCAAACGAGCATCCCGAAAGGTCGCCAACATTAGGAAAGTTTCGGTAGTTGAGCCTAATGGGGAGGCAAAGGAAGTAGGGCAGCAGATTAGAGAAGTGATCCATGAAGCTAGAAGGGAAGGTCAGCAGGGAACCTGTCTTCGATGCTGGAACTGTGGAAGGAGTGGCCATCTACAAAGGGACTGCAGGTACTGGAGGCGAGATAAAGACGCTACTACCAGCCTGACTCGGCCAATACAGCGGGGAAATGAGGAATAGCCGGTCTTGAGGGGCTACCTTAGGACAAGAGCCCCTCATCGTGAATGTTGGCGCGGCCGGCTCTCATTCAGGCCTCTTAGCTGAGGGGAGCATAAACGGCAGAAATTGTCGAATAGTAGTAGATACCGGAGCTAATGTGACACTAATAAATGCTAACATAGTCGATAGAGAGCAAATGATAATGATGCAACCAGGTAGAAGGCTGATTTTGAAAACCGTCACTGGGCAGACTGCACCTGTGCTGAACGAGTGTCAGCTAGAAATCGGTTTTGGGGAGAAGAAAATTCTACGCCGTGCATACATCGCAAATATAGTTGATGAGTGCATATTAGGGATGGACTTCTTGCGCCAGAATGGGTGTGTTGTGGATTTGACTCGCAACTCCCTACGTTTCGAGGACCAGGAAGTAGCTCTGCTGGACAACAGCGATGAACTGCCTGTCTCGCACCGGAGCCTCAGGGTAGCTACAACCGTAGAAGTTCCACCTCGATCAGAAGCGGTGGTTCCGGTGACTGCGGAGGGACAGGGCAGAAGAGTGCTAGTGGTAGCAGAGTCGGCTGAGTCAAGCAACGTTCCTGCCGGAGTGGTGGTGGGGAAGACATTACTAAACTTAGGGAGTGAATACATGGCAATACGTATGGCCAACCTATCGGACGCTACCTGAACCTTAAATCTGGACTTCAGTTGTCTAGTGGAGATCCAGTGGTCGCTGTATACTTGGGCACTAGCGAGGGAGTTAGCCAACGTTCTGATGAGATTCTGCCGGCAGAGTTGGACGCACTGTATCGAGATGCTTCCCAAGAACTTTCACCGACTGAATGACAGGATCTTAGGAGCCTCCTCCTAGAATTTCAAGATGTCTTTGCCAGGACACCTGGAGACTTTGGACGCACAAATCTCATTCGACATAGAATTGACGTAGGGCCGGCGCAACCGGTAAAACAAGGTCCTCAGCAAATACCTTTGGCTAGGCAAAGCAAGGTAGACTCGCTTATCCAGGATATGGCCATCCAAGGTGTAATAGAACCTTCATCTGGACCATGGGCATCCCCTATAGTCGTCGTGAAGAAAAAGAATGGAACGTCGCGATTTTGTGTCGACTATCGTGCCCTCAATGCTATGACGAAGAAAGACTCGTTCCCTCTACCCCGTAACGAGGACACAATAGACGCATTAGCTGGCTCATTGTGGTTTTCTACACTATACCTTCAGTCAGGATACTGGCAAGTTGAGTTAGCCCCCGAGGATCGCGAGAAAACTGCATTTGCGACGGCGAATGGACTTTGGCAGTTTACTGTGATGCCCTTTGGGTTATGCAATGCCCCAGCCACTTTCGAACGATTGATGGGATTGGTGCTCAATGGGTTGACCTGGTCTCAGTGTTTGGTGTACCTCGACGACATTATTATTCTAGGAAAATCTTTCGAGGAGGGGTTCAAGAATCTCAAGAATGTTCTCTTGAGGTTCCGTGGCGCAAATTCACGCCTTAATCCAAAGAAATGCCATCTTTTTAAGAAAAAGGTAAAATATTTGAGCCATGTGGTACCCGGTCAAGGAGTGGAGGTGGACCCTGACAAGGTGCAGGCTGTGCAAGACTGGGAGCTCCCCAAGAACAAAACGGAGATAAGGAGTTTTCTCGGGTTCTGTTCCTATTACCGGAAGTTTATTAGGGGATTTTCTGAAATCATGAAACCATTACATCAGTTCATGGAAGAAAACCGATCCTTTTCCTGGAACCATGAATGTCAAAAGGCATTCGATCAGCTCAAGCTTAGTTTAACAACAGCACCAGTCCTGGCATACCCACGAGATGAGGGAGACTTTGTCTTGGATACTGATGCTAGTCAGGTTGGCATAGGGGCGGTATTGTCACAAAAACAGGATGGAGAGGAACGTGCCACAGCTTTTTATAGCAAGGGACTTGGTAAACCGGAGCGCAATTACTGCACTACACGGTTGAAGCTTTTGGCGCTCGTGAAGGCGGTGCGACATTTTCACCATTATCTTTACGGAAGATCGTTCATCATAAGAACAGATCATGCCGCGCTGAAATGGCTACTGCGGTTAAAGAATCCTGAGGGCCAGGTCGCGCGCTGGATTGAACAACTTCAGAATTACCACTTCTCTATATTGCATCGGAAAGGAAGAGCACACACAAATGCTGATGCGCTTTCCCGTCGTCCATGTATGGCCGAATGTCGTCAGTGTCGTTGAATAGAAGACAAGGAAAATTGCAGTACGGTGAACAGGATGCGGCTTCAAACACCGGAGACGTGGGACACCGACGCAATGAGAAGGGCACAAATGCAGGATGAGGAAATTGAACAAATACTAGGATGGAAGTCAGGCGGCGATCGGCCACCTTGGGCAAACATATCTAATACAAGCGAAGCCGTGAAAAGCTACTGGGTGCAGTGGGACTCCTTGTCCGTAGAAAACGGACTACTTAAGCGGCATTGGGAGTCTGCAGATGGCAAGTCTTATAGGATGCAACTGATACTTCCGAAATCCATGGTCGAAGAAATGCTTAGAGAAATCCATGGTGGAGTGTCAGGGGGCATTTTGGCATTATTAAAACTTTGGTGAAAGTCAGGGAATGCTTCTACTGGCTCACTGCTGAGACGATGTGGAGAGGTGTTGTAGAACTTGTGACACATGTTCAGCCACAAAAGGGCCGTGTAAAAGAACTAGAGGGAAATTAAAAACTTATAACGTAGGTGTTCCTTTTGAACGAGTAGCCTTGGACATCGCTGGGCCATTTCCACGGACGAAGGGCAGAAACAAGTATGTAATGGTTATCATTGACTATTTTACTAAATGGCCAGAGGCCTTTGCAATACCTAATCAGGAAGCGCATACGGTGGCGGAAGTGTTGACAACGCACTGGGTTTGCAGGTATGGTGTTCCTAGAGAACTTCACACGGATCAAGGGCGTAATTTTGAATCCGGAGTATTTCAAGGAATGTGTCGCATATTGGGAGTGTGGAAGACACGGACCATATCCCTCCACCCGCAGTCAGATGGGATGGTAGAGCGGTTTAATCGAACACTGTTGGAGCACTTGGCCAAAGAGGTGGATGAGCACCAAGACTGCTGAGACATCCACATACCACTATTTTTAATGGCCTATAGAGCGGCCATTCATGAGGCAACGGGGGAGACTCCCTCGCATATGGTGTTTGGTCGCGAGATTAGACTCTCTTGTGTTCGGTCAGCCAGGAGAAGCGGAAACAGATACCAGTGATTACCTATCGGAATTATGAGAAAAGATGGCGTATATTCACTGCCATGCAAGAAACCACCTCCGACTAGCCACGGATAGGATGAAAAGTCGATATGATGCCTGGGCGAACCCCAGTGAATTTGCTGTGCGAAATCTCGTGTGGCTTTATAACCCACAATGGAGGAAAGGAAGATCCCCCAAACTTCAGCCGAAATGGGAAGGTCCGTACACGGTCATAACAGAAATCAATGACGTGGTGTATAGAATACAGCGCAGTCCGAAGGCGAAAATGAAGGTTGTGCACATCAACAGAATCGCTCCATATCATGGAGCTCAGCAATAATGCAGTTCGAGGCGAACTGTCTATTTTTTGTTGGGGGCAGTGTGGCGACCAGCGGGAATAGGGCGGCACGTAGGCCCATTTTAACTGGCCATGGATAGAAATTTCGAGAAGGCTCTCGAGCAGGCAGACAATGGTTAACGGCCGCGGTCGGGTATAAAAGGAGGCTAAAGTGAGGCAAGGAGGCAGTCGACCCTCGACACCGAGAAGTGAAGGACCGCAAGAAGAGAAAGCGAGCGTGAGGAAAATGAGGAAGCGGCAGCGGCAGGATAACAGAAGAGGAGGAAGGAAGCGGAGGAGATCGGAGGAAGGCTTGTCAGAGCGGAAGAAGAGGAAGGAAGCGGAGGAGAACGGAGGAAGGCTTGTCGGAGCGGCAGCAGGAGAGCAGAAGAAGAGGAAGGAAGCGGAGGAGATCGGAGGAAGGCTTGTCAGAGCGGAAGAAGAGGAAGGAAGCGGAGGAGAACGGAGGAAGGCTTGTCGGAGCGGCAGCAGGAGAGCAGAAGAAGAGGAAGGAAGCGGAGGAGATCGGAGGAAGGCTTGTCAGAGCGGAAGAAGAGGAAGGAAGCGGAGGAGAACGGAGGAAGGCTTGTCGGAGCGGCAGCAGGAGAGCAGAAGAAGAGGAAGGAAGCGGAGGAGATCGGAGGAAGGCTTGTTGGAGCGGCGGCAGGATAGCGGAAGAAGAGGAAGGAAGCGGAGGAGATCGGAGGAAGCTCGGAAAATAAAGAAAAAGAACGGATAATCGGTCGGTGTCGTTTCATTCCCGTCGATCCCTCCGTACCCACCAGCACGTAACAGTATTATAAATAAGAGAGAGATCGGATTTAATCAGGGTAGCTTTAAGGTAATTAAGGGAGAGGGAGGACAGTATAGCATCAGTAGAGGTATGGCGAAGAGAGGGCACACAGGTTTTTACAATTTTTAAAAAGAAATGAAAAACTTGATTAAGAGAAGAAACATTGAAAAGGGCAGACATGGACCATATTGGAGAGCAATAGGATATAACTGGAAAGACAATTGTGGTAAAATAAAGTTTGAGTGATGCAGGATCTCTAATGTCAGTAAAATGGTATATAATGCCTAGGAGAGACATGGCCTTCTTTTTAATTTTAATAATATCCTCACAATAATTCAATTTACTATCAGTAATAATGCCAAGATCTTTTTGTGAAGAAACTCTTGCCAATGGGAAAGAATTAAATGTATAATTGTAATTAACAGGAAATTTGTGGAGAGAAATAGACATCACATTACATTTAGAAAGATTTAGTTTTAACTTCCAAAGATTACACCATTTCGTGATCTGATTTATAGCCAGCTGGAAAACCAAGCAGTCATTTATTGTGTCAATTTGTGTAAATAATATGCAGCCATCAGCAAAGAGTAGAGAATGGATAGGAGAAGAGTGAAATAGAGCAGCCAAGTCATCAACATAGAGTGTAAAAAGGTAAGGTCCAAGGACACTACCTTGGGGAACACTAGATAGAACAGCAGACCATATAGAATATGACCCAGATAAAACAACACGTTGGATCCGATTTTTAAAATAACTATCAAGTAGTTTAAGGAAATTACCATGGATACTAAACCGATGTTTGAGCTTATGGAGAAGAAAGGTATGGTCTATGGAGTCGAATGCTTTTGAAAAATCTAAGAATACCGAATCTAACTGTGATTTGTTAATTACAGCATTTACTGAATGGTTTTGGAAAATGGCTGTTAGTTAAACAAGAATGATTTGGTAAGAATCCATGTAGGTTAGTGGACAAGTACGGGGAAGAAAAATAATACAAACGGTTTAAAATTATTTTCTCACAAACCGAAGAAAATATGGGAAGTAGAGAGATGGGACGGTAGTTGCAGACATCAGACTTAGAAGCAGATTTATGTATTGGAGTTACATTTGCGGATTTCCATTGAGTTGGGAAAATGCCTAGTGAGAAACAACGGTTAAATATGATTGGTAAAGGAATACAAAGAGAAGGAGCACAATTTTTAATGAAAATAGGACTTATACCATCAGGACCAGATGATCGATGAGGGGATATCTTACACAAAAACTCAAAGACATCATTCAGGATAGTTTGAAGATAAGAAAGGGAAAAATTACTGATTGGAGAGTGACAAAAATTCTTAATTAAATTGGCAGAAATAGGACCAATAGATTACGTCATGGATTCAGAGAAAAAATTAAGGAATAAATTTGGTATTTCCGATCCCGTTCCTTCGATATTTTCATAGGAAATGACATCGGGAATTCGCGAGTGTTTACAGCGTTTATTAACCAAGGACCAAAACTTTCTAGGATTAGTAGGTAAAGAAGAGGACATAGATTAAAGATAATCAACATAATCATGACGAATTAACGCCTTTGAATGTCGCCTTAAATTAATAAATGATTGGTGAGATTCAACACTGGGATAAGATTTCCACAAATACCATGCGCAATTTTTGTTGCCCAAGGCATATATTGTATCAGCCTTAAACCATGAGGGGAACTTGCTTGCTCTAGGCTTTTTAAAAGGAATATATTGTTTGACTGTGGAATCTATAACATCGTAGAAAAAATCAATTGCATCATCTGGAGGGAGGGAATTTAGCACACACCAAGGGATTAATTCAAGGACACGGTTAACGTCCTCCCAACGCACTTTTGACCACACAGGAAATGGTCGGGGAGGTAAAAGTGGACTCCCACTGTTCTTCTTGTTGCCTGGAAGACAGAAGGAAATGTCAAGGGACTCGTGGTCCGAGTGGAAAATATTCCTGCTAGGAGTAACTGTTTCAGGGAGGAAAGTTGAGAGGAAATAGTCCAAGGTTGCCAGATTGCGGGTGGGATGAAGGTTAAACTGGGAAAGCCTAAGAGCGGAAATAAAATGGTCTATGAAAAAATGATCGTGGACACTGTTAGGTTTTCCATACACAGGAGAATTCCAGTCTATTGACAAATTGAAGTCACCAAAAAGAGCAACAGGACCAAGAGGTAGTACACTTAACACTGAAGATAGACAATTTTCTAAAGCAGATCCATTACAAGAGGGAGACCGATAAAAACATCCAATAAATAATTTGTTCCTTTTTGAATAACCATTAGTGTTAGGGGACACTTCACACCATAAAATTTCGCAGTCACTTTCCAGGTCAGATCAACGCTTTACCGAAAGAGTTGATTTAAATGCAAGGAGCACCCCTCCGGCCCTAGTAGAGCGATCTCTTCGGAAAATGTTATGGGTGCGGGAAAAATAAAATTCACTGTCACTAACAGACGAGTTTAGCCAAGTTTCTTTAAGGGCGATGATATCGAATTTCGATAGTTCGTTTGCATGGAAGTCAAAGTTGAGAGTTTGTTTTTTAAACTCCTCACATTTTGGTAATAACAGCTGATCACCAGGTCCCTACGAGGGCCGGGGTTTAAACTGACATCGCCAGACAAAAGAATCACTAGAACGATGACAATACTTGCCGGCGACCGCACACTTGGGCTACTCGGCGAAGGATCAGGGGATTGCCGGGAGAAGTCAAGTCTGGAGTCAAAGCCGCACGCAGCCGAGCAGGGGAACACAAAAACTTGTTTCAAGCACAAAAACACTTCAGAATCGCAAACATTTGAAGTTCGACGAATAACACTCACATCAGAAACACAATGTGCTAAATATATTGCCGAAAAACACAAATGCACAGTTAATAAACAAAACAAGAACAGGAGAAGGAAAACTCGTGCCACCTCAGTGGTGGCCATCTTTAATTTTGAGCAGAGAGGGAAATTTACGACCTCTTATTGGCTGGTATTTTCTTCCCTTCACCCCATGGGTCTAACTATAGACACATCTCATCCACATGAAATGCTGGAATGGACTATAGTGGAGCAGCTTGCTGCAAGAGGATTGTCAGTGTCATGTGAACAAAGTGGCGGGATGAGTTGTTAGTCATTTTTAATTTTTTGGAAAATTTGAATTTTTAAATTTGATAAAAATTATCAAATGTTTCTTAAATCTATTAAAGGAGAACAAATATATAACATTAAAAAAATAAATAAACTGTACTTGTATATTGAATTCTTCAGTATGATGTACATATACTATTTACCAGCTTTTTGTTTATATATTTTTCATTTTAATTCTTTATTTTCATAATGAATAACCTGTATCAGATCGATTAAAAATTGGTTTGAAAGTGAGGTTGAAAAAAATTCTATAAACTTGATCAATAAAATTTAGCACCTCCTCTCCCCCTCCCCCCTTTACTATATCACTTTATTTTCTTTTCTTAAAACTTGAATATGTCCATCTTTGGAGATACAAAAAGTTGACAACCCTAATTATACTATCCCCCTATAATAGATTCCATTCTCAGTCTGTCTGCACGTACATTTTAACAAACATTTCACTAGATAGAATACTGAGATTTGGCAGCAATACGTAAGAGTTTAAGTAATCCAACAAAATATTTAATTTTTTCCCTTTTTTATAAATTTTTGCAATACAGAGTCTCAGTTCTTGTGTGGAAGAATAGAACAACATTGGCCATGAGTGAATTGTATAAAACACTTTCAGGGATTGTTGACAAAGCTTAGAATTAGGCAATACAGAAAGGGAATACTTAGTAAACTGTGTTCTGTGATCTGAAAAATAGGTATCTAATACAGAATTTGCAAAAAGAGTAAAATTAGAAATAATGTTGTCAATGATTGTAACAGAATTCTTTGTTAGTTGTGAGATAGATAGTCAAGTTATATGCTGAAAAACATCAAGTTGTTTTTTTAAGTTAGTATGAGTGCTTAAATCCATATTAAAATCACCGCACACAATTGGAATTTCTACAAAGCATATCCAAAACTCTTGCCAACATATCAATCAACACTGAAAAGTCTCCACAAGGAGACACATATACACACAAAATAAAAATAATGCTATTGTTAAATATAAATAAAAATATATCACATATTTCTTGTTTTTTGTAGGGTTCAGAATTGTATTGAATCTGGGCGATCAAGCAGTATTGATGTGTCAGTAGATGGAGGCAAGTGGTACGACCTGAAATATGAAGCTGGGCCATCATTGGTACCTGTGAATGCCCAATGTCAGTGGAAAACATTCCCTTCTGTGGATCTCCCATCATATTTTAATAAGGACCATATTTACCATTATTTTATTGAAAACCCCTCTTTAGTAAAGGAGAAAATTGATGGCCAACCATCTGAAATAAGTGAAGGGGAAAGCGATGCAGATGATCTTTGCAATACTACCAAAAAACCATTCAGACGCAGCCAGCAGTATTGTGATAGTGGGAACATCATGAACTTAGAATATTGCCTTTTAGGTGATACTTACCTCATCAAAGGTGTCATAAAACCTTCTTTTAGGACTAATTACTACACGGTATGCACTCAAATCTCATACTTGTCATCGCACATTATTAGCGCCACTTGTGAGTGCAAACAGTACAAGTTAGGCAAGTGCAGTCACATTATGGCAATTCTATTAACTTTATGGCAAAGAATTTAGACCAGTGGCTGCAAAGCTGAAAGTACAAAAAAATTCTTGCGAAGCCAATTATTTTTTTGTAGACTGAATACTTTTTAATCCTAAAACCATTTTGGCCTTTGAAGATGTTATTAGTATTGATCTCCAATAATGCCACTTTGGAGAGGCAGACTGGATTTCAGTCCCAAAAATGCATGAACAATCCTTGCCAGCCAAATAATCTTTGAAATTTTCTTCAAAAATTCGACAAAAGCAATGGCATATGGCATTCACAATGAAGCCATCACTAAAAAGGAGTACATTGAGTACTAATTATCAAAAAATGCCAAATTCCAGCCTTCAGGAAACAGGACTGTGGATGAACAAAAAGTTTCCTCTCCTGGGATGCAGTCCATATGGATTAGTGTTCAAGAATGGGACAAGAGGAATTATTGATATAAAGTACTAAAAGACAGATATCCCCAAGACTTCACCTCTGTGTTAAGTAATACTCAAAGGGCTTCATTATTTTTGTGTGTTGACAGCAGTGGACAAATAGTTTTAAAAGAATCACACTCATATTACTATCAAATACAAGTAGCTATGTTAATTACAAACAGTATGTTTTGTGATTTTATAGTGTGGACCACAAAGGTTTCCTGACAATACAAATTCCATTCAATTCCTCTACGGCAAACAAAGTATGTGAGGAATTGATGGCATTCCATAGAAATGTAGTTTCTCCGGAATATTTTGCAATGCAAGGAACTTGGCTCCGATAGACCTAGGAAAATGAGTTGGAACAAATATAATTTTGTATTATAAACTTTATTTTGTATCATACATTGCATTTTGTCTAAGTTTTATTTTGTATAACGTACATGTTGGTATATAATTACTACTTATATTATGAAGTACATTGCTGAAAGAATATAAAATTCATTATTTTTCTTCAATTTTAACATGATATTTTGCTAAATGCTAGTAGCCTGTTTTACAATGTTATTATTTCTTGTGACCTTTAAGAACAAAGGTTCAAAATTCACTAATTAGCAGATAACATAAAATATGTGTGAAATGGTGGGCAGTAATTTGTTGGGAGTTACAGGTTTTAAAATTCTGTAGTGTTTAATTTGGGCCATAATCCGTTCAACATGAATCCTAGATTTGGCAATTGCCTTGGTTAGAATTTCCTCCTCTGCCGTAAACGATTTCCTTCCAGATCAGAAAGGGGGCATGATACCTTTTACTGTTTTTGTGTCCAGCATATCCCGAATCAGGATCTTATCACCTTCAACTAAATGGCTAATAATTATATCACAACTTTTAAAAATTTCCCTATCAGATATTGACCCTTCATAACCATCACTTACATAGCTTATTGCTCCAGAAGTTGATATCCCAACCATAAACTTAATGGGATTTGCATGATTGTAATTTGAATATGTATTTCCATTCCTTAAAATTGTAAGGCATTAGAATTTGCACTTCTGTACAATCAAGTATTATTTTTTAAAGCTTTGGAGTTTATTTGTCTGGGTTTGTCTAGTTTGGAACATTATTTCTTTAATTTGAATTCTAAATACATAAATTGAATCCAAGTATAAAATACTTTATGCAAAAAACCAGATGATACCCCAACCACCAGTTCCATTTCTTTAAACGCAAAGCCCCTACAAAGTCTCATAAGAGTCAAAAATAATTTATCATAATTGGAAAGTTTACTTCTGCTAATTGATTTAGATGGAGTATGATGGGTGTTAAAATATTTCAAATAATTCATTTTTCTGGCCCAAGAAAGTTAAACAAAGCTAGAAAATTTCCACAGCTTAAGCCACAAAGATATTTAAATGTCTCTGGATTTTGGTTACAAATAACATAATATAAATTAAACAAACCATCAGTCAGACGGAGTAGATCGCTTCTCTTCAAAGATGTCGAACAACTTCCTTGCATGCAACTGATCTATTGTTTGACTACTAACAGATCTGTAGTTGACCATGTCAGTTTGCGCACCCTTTTTATTAGGGAGATGCTTGTAAACAACATATTTGGAACAAGTAGGGCTTCCACATTCTATGATGCTGCAGGTGTCCTCCACCTAAAAACCAAAAGTCCATGTAAAGACTCGCAGTACTAAATCCAACTTGAAGCTGGCAGTCAACAAACCAATCATTCAATAATATCAATAAAATTGTAACTGATATTAAGTTAGAAACAAATTACCTGAGCTTATTCTTGAGTTGGGTTTGCAGCATTATCAACTATTTCCTCGACAATCTTCATACTCTTACTGGGGTAACTTTTAGGTGAACGAGCCTTTCGTTTTCGAACAACATTCACGTAGTGAGCACAATTTTAATAATAGTTTATTATCCAAAATATTACATTCGTAATATGTCTATGTAACAAATATAATGTAAAAACAAATGTTGCTACATATTATTAATCAATCATTGTCGTAATATCAAATACTTGTAAAAAGAAATAAATAAATAGCAGGCAGGCAGTTATTGGCACAAACCCCCTTGTAAAACTTAATTCACTTATAGAATTCTATGCCAATCATGATTTCATTAATTATTTCCTGAAGTTTATTACGGGTATATCCTTGATTAAGAACAATATAATAAGTTAAAGTATATGTGACTACAAATAATGTAAGTTTACGTACAAAAGTACGTAAATTACCTGTGATAAAGGAATTGGATTTGGATATTTTCCGGTTGGACCCATGCCACCTTCAAAATGTTTTGTACAAATATATGTATTACGGATCATATTTTTTGTTGTGAAGTCCTTTCTACCACATGCATGAACCCAAATCTTACACCTTGTGAGGCTATCCGCAGGTTTCGGAAAAACAACAAATTCCACATTTTTCATATGCTCCTTATGTCCGTACCTCGAATCACTATTGAAGAGACCATATGCACAGCGCATTTTCGAAAAATAGTACGTGCAGGTAACTCAAATTAATCATATAATATCACAATTTACTGTTGTGCATTCGTAACCAAAGAAAAACAAGGCTTGTTTATCAGAATAGTCCCAATAGTTGCCGCCTAGCGCTAAAGTCGATTTTTTTTGGGAAATTCAGCCATTTGGTCCTTCCAGGCGGCGGCCGAACGAGGCCCGGAGAGACCGCCTCTTACTCCCGCCCCCACAAAGAGGGAAAGGGACCTTCCTGCCCCCGCAAAGAGGGGAGAGGCGACGCGACGTGGCCCGCGAGGGCGTACCTACCTCTCGGGGCTGCGGCACCCGCATCCACGTGGTGCGGCGGAGGCGGCACGTGGGCGTGGGGGCCGTCGAGTGCGGAGCGCAGAGAGGCGGCGGCTGCGGCCGCGGCGGCGGCTGCGGAAGCGGCGTGGAGGGAGCCGTAGAGGTGGTCCATGTAAGAGGGGTGGTGGAGGCGG
This sequence comes from Tanypteryx hageni, assembly GCA_028673005.1. Taxonomy (NCBI): domain Eukaryota; kingdom Metazoa; phylum Arthropoda; class Insecta; order Odonata; family Petaluridae; genus Tanypteryx; species Tanypteryx hageni. The sequence continues at coordinate 271,237,255 of CM054112.1, forward strand.
AAGGGGGGCGGGGCAGCGGGGGCGTGATGGTGGGCGTGGTGGTGGTGCATGGCGTGGTGCGGAGGCGGCGCGGGGGGAGCGCGGTGGGCGAGGAGCAGCTCCGAGAGGGATGGAGCCTGCGGCGCTGGGTGCAGCCGCGCCTCTGCTCCCTCGTCCTCGCCCCCCCTTGCGGCCGCCTCCCCCTCGGCTCCTCTGGGGCGCGGCAGCGGCGGTGCGGGCGGGAAGGGCGGAGGGAGGTCCAGCCTAGAAGAGAGGAAGTGTGAGGCGTCGCAGAGGGAAAAGGGGGGGGAGAGGGAAGAAAGAGTGGGTGGGGGTCGCCCTTTGGACGAGAGGGGAGGCAGTGGAGGGGGTCGCTTTTCTCTCTCGGGGGCCGAATGTTTGAGGCTATTTTCGAGAGAGAGGAGGCAGCATACATAACGAGAGACAAATAGATGAATTAGGAACTAGGCGCGATTCATTCATCGATCCAAAATTTCCTTTTCCTTCCTTATTACGTCCTCTCTTCGGAGGGCAAACAACTGCATGTGGAATTTTTTATTAAATCGAAGGGCAAAATAAATATATAAATGATACTATTCTACAAAAATTTCATACGATTTTTATTTGTACAATTTAACAGCGGCCCATCGCTTTACGCGACGGTAGATGTTGTTAAAATTATACATGCAGCAGATAAATCTTTACATTGAACTCGATTCCCCCGTGTGCCTATGTAATGGCGTCGATTTCGCGGATTCCTCGACGAGAAAACTATTTTCTTCTCGGCCGTGAGAACGAGCACAAATTATGGGAAATAGTGTTTCATTCTGCCGTTAGCTAATTGATCAATTATATTCAAAGTGCATTTTTTGCAGGGCGACATCTAAAGAAAAACTTTGCTAAAGTAATTTTAATGAATTAATGCAGGACTCGACAAATTGTATACAAATCTAGGCGCCGGCTCCAAAACCTTGCAGCCACCGCAGACGTTATACAACTTTGGTGGATATTTATTTATCCATTTAATAAAGGAAGTTGCAATTTGGTCGGCTGATCAGATGGCAACGTAAATAAATAAACAACCGAGGTACTCGGTAATATAGTCACAAACTAAACTACTTAACAAAACATGCATCAAATTCCAAACAAATGCTACTAACATATGTTTACACAAAGAATTCGGAAGACATTGCCTCGTTTGTTATAACTCGAATTATATCACATTTTATAGAGTAAATACATTTCGAGCATACATATCGAATCTTGTCACCGTAAAATGAACGTTTGACATAGGCTAAATCTTGAAGAAGTATTTGTAACTACAATCAAAATAATTTAACAACCAACATATTATGCAACAAATTAATTATCTATAAAATACCCTGTACCCTCGGAGCCGAAGTTTTCCAGGTTCATGGTAGGCCTTCACCGTTACCGTAGCGGTCCCGGAGCCCACGCCGGCTCCTTCGTCACCTTCCAAAAACATTTACATTTCTTTCTGAATTGTTTAACCGATTTAGGAAAGGGCTTTAAGATTTCCTCCGTTAACTGTCTCTCAAACGAGTATCCTTTTCGAAACCCTTGTTGATTTCTAAAGAGTCAGTTCGTCTCATCCAAAAATTTGCGAACATATTTGGCTAATATTTATTCCATCAACTTGCACACGACCGACGTTAAACGTACTGGCCTATAGTTTTTCTCCACCATATATATATATATATATATATATATATATATATATATATATATATATATATATATATACATATATTTTATATATATATATATAGGAATAGCGATTGCTTTTTTCCAATCAGGTGTCTTGGTTATTGAGAGGTATATATTTTTATCATCATCGGGGAAATAAGTGTATAATAATTTAGATATGAGTCTGCAACAGTAATTAAGACATGCACATTTATTTGCCATATTATGCATCAAAACATTATAAAATGAGCCTAACACATCTGAGAAATTCTAATCATATTCTGAAAACATACTTTATGGGCAAGAAAATAAATTTACACTATTATTTTCAGAAACTTGAATGCTTTCGACAGGTATATTATATGCTGCCGCTGCTGAGTCCAACAATACAATACGAGTACAGCAAGTGACTACAGTATAATTACGGAATTTATTTTTCGGGTTTTACCCGATTTTTCCCGTTTTTTACCTCCCGATTCGATTTTTAAAAATTCGGGTGAAACCCGAAAATGCTACACCAGTAATCAAATCGTTAATATTAAACTAAGGGCTTCGAACTTTCGGACAAGATTTTAATATGCAAAGGCTTTACAATTTCGGCTCACGTCTACATTAGAAATAAAGGTTCATCGTCAGCGTGACAATACCAATTTGTCGATTATTTATAATTCAACAATTTTTCAACAAAAAGGAATGTTGCATTTCCATCGCTTATCATAACTCGGTATCTTCGATCCCCCCCACTCCCCTCGCCGTCTACGGCCTGACCCTACGTCCCACTACGCTGTCGACACAGGTATGAGGATTAGGATTCTACGTCAATTCGTCGTAAGAAAAATTCGTCGCAAATTCAGGAACCGTTGAGGAAATATTTTTCTGTTATTTTCAATGTCACTATCTGCAGAGTGAAATCCCGAGTCGCGCATTGGCAGTGGAATGTCCCGCCGTCCAAGACGCACATAAATTTTCGTCCGATTTTGTTTTTCATATGTTATAAAAATATCTGGCGATACTTTCTTGGTAAATACTCTTCTCATTCAAACATAGGTCAGTTTTTTCCATTTCGATTCTTTCCCTTATAACATAGCTTAATAATTGTCAAAACTCGAGCTCCGATTGTTGTCTCAAGGCTAAATGCCTAATTCCCCTCCCTTGATTTCAAAATTTATTACAACCGACTGCTGCGAAAAATAAACTCTATGTAAATGGTGATACTTCAAATAATTTATTTACCGTTAAAAATTTAAATTCCTTTTTTTATTAATTTGAACTGTAATTTTTGAGGAGTTTTTATACTAGTATCCCGTTTACATGCCAAGATTCTCCAAAGTATGTTATTTAAACGTTAAATTTAGCGATTTTGAATATTTCCGTTTCCACAATAAGAAAACTGATCTTTATACTGTTCTCCTTATAAATGCGCAAATCCCGCGTCGATATCTCAACTTATAGATATTTTAAAATTTTATCGAAAAAAGGCTTGCACGCTACATTTCAGCTCTTCCCTAGTTAAACAAATTGAGAAAGGACGCTTCTGGATTAGAACCCGGGACTTTTTCGGGATCTTTTTTCGTCACTGACATTTAGTGCGTGACTAAAATACTACTGCCAAATCTCTACTCGCATTTTGTTATAAAACTCTCAATTCGCCTCAAGCGAGTAAAACATCTTTATGTACGACAGATTAAAATTCTAACGTTATCTTATAGTAAATTTTATGCTAAATCTGATTATGCATTTATAAACATTCTGAAAAATTGGCAAATACCTTTTTTAAAAATTAATGTCTACTTTTTGTATTATCCTAATACATACGTCATATTTCGACCTTTTTTTGAATAAACAGGGACGATTTTTTACGTGACTTCTATAATTAAATCCGAATAACGACAAAGTAACGCAAGAATTAAAAAAAATATGAACTTTCACTTAAAGAATAATACTCGTAACATTTATCTAAAATTTTCAATCGAGACAAAAAAGTTGATCTGTAGGAAACCTTTTCCCTAATTGCTTTATAAGGGTAGTTGCAGCGAATGAAATGTTTAGAATAGTTTATATTTATATTTGTCGAGGTTGCATACCAATAACTTCAATAGTTTTCACGAAATTATTATATGAAAGCTTGGGCACGCGCTGGATTCCTGCCAAATCTCAATCTTCTAAATAGACGGGAAGTTTGTAAAAAACGCATAAAAGGCGTCTTACACAAAGTGACAAGAGGAATAAGCCTATTGTTAATATCCTCACCAGATAAGATACGAATATTTCATCAATTATATTTTCCGAAATATTTATTAGGATAACTGTTGTGAATAATTTGCACAGTCTATAATTTATTTGTAAATTATGAGGCATCGTCAACACTTCCCATATACTAAATATGGTGTATCGCAGGAATAATGAAAAAACGATATCTTATTTCCTCGACGATTCCTGAATTTGCGACAAATTTGTCTTTCGCCGAATTTGCCATGCGACGAATTTGTCTTTCGCCGAATTTGCCTTGCGACGAATTTGTCTTGCGACGAATTTGCCATGCGATGAATTTGCCTAGCGACGAATTTGTCTTGCAAAGAATTTCCCGCGACGAATTGGCGGTACACCGAGGATTAGAGATACGAACGAGCTAAACTGATTGTTAACTAGGAAAAAAGGTCAACGCAGCCCCGTCTAGCTTAGACGCACATGAACTGATATAAACAAGATCGGAAAGGTGTACTCCATGTCGGAGTACACAGTTTCCAAATGCGTTCTTTGAGATTTCACTATGTTCTCAACATTTTTCGCTCGGATGAAAATTTAACGAGAAGCAAGCGAGGTACGTTATAAAATACATGTCATGTAGAGTATTCGTAATTATTGTCCGATTTTAACTAACACTGGAATCGGTCGATTAATTTTAACAAAACTCCCCAATACCAAATTTCATCAAAATACATCAAGAGGTTCCCGTGTTGAAACAATGGAACATTGTCAACTATTTGTAGGCCATGTAAAGTGGTCGTCATTGTTGTCCGATTTTAACCAAAATTGGAATCGTTCTACCAATTTTGGCAAAACTCCCCAATACCAAATTTCATCATAATACGTCTAGCGGTTTACGAGTTTTAACATGCGGACGGACGGCCGGACTGAAACGACCTCCCATATATGCGTTCACTTCGTGCAAAGAACGCATAATAATTCCAAAAATTCCAAATAGATTCAATGATGAATATTTTAAGAAACTGCGAGAAAAATATAAAGACTACAAAGAAGAGAAATAAACTCATAAACTGATATTGGATATAATCACGAAAATCCAACAATCAAGAAAACGAAATGGAGCGTCAAGTGCTTACAATAGTCGGCGGTAGGTGATGTGGTGGTGGCAGCTAAAAAATGCAATTTAAAAAAATATCTCTTAAACAATGCAATTTTGTGGCAGCAAAAAAAATATAATTTAAAAAAATATCTCTTAAACAATGCAATGTTTCGAACAATCAGTGTAGAAAATAAAATTTCCAACAACCAATACTTTTTTACATTCATCAAATATTAAAGGAAATATTAAACAATTAATAATATAAATCGGTCGACCAATTTTAGCAAAACTTCCCAATACCGAATTTCATCATATTACGTCCAGCGGTTTCCGAGTTTTAACATGCGGACCGACGGACGGACGGAATCGACCTCCTTTATATGCGTTCACTTCGTGCAAAGAACGCATAATAACCATGATTGATTTGGCTGTAATTTATTTAAAATCTCGAGTTTATCGCTTAATTATAACAATTTCAAAAACGCAGAGTTATAGAAATAAACGGAGGCGTAATTAATTCAAGCGGACGTTAAATCTCATGAAGAAGAACACGGACGAGAAGTTTCTGCAAGACATAAAACTCCATATCACGGATATGGAATAGAGACCTGTATACCCGCAGTTTACCCGACCCGGCCCGCGGGTACCCGCAGCGAAAGTTGCGGGTCGGGTCGGGTATAGAGTGCTTCCATGCGGGTACGGGTCGGGTTCGGACACAAAAGGCACCGGTGCGGGTAAAGAGCGGGTACGAAAAATAGTTTTAATTCCAACTGAATTTGCCTCGCTAATGTAGGCACAGGCACTTTTCACACTTTTACTGCTAGTAAAGACCACCCTCGCGGTCAGAAGCAGCGTTATATAGGGAGATACCAATTTGCAATTAATGCAGGGTCGGCAGATCGCAGGCTTTGTGTATCATGTGTCAAGAAAAGTGTCCGACGAAAAAACTATTCCTTTTATTATATAAATATATACAAAGTTGCAATTGACAAACTATTGTCGATTACGTTTAGTAGAAGAGAATGTAGGGAGGGGGTGAGAAAGAGGGAAGAGGGGAATTATGAAGTACAATGTAATTATGACAGATTGGTTTGTGCGAGAACTCTCCTTTTTAACCAGTTGGTTTTGCCCATTCATGCAAGTAACATCTATCTTTGTAAATTCGCTTTTGAAGAGACGTGGTTACATATAAGAGCGCCTATCAGCATTCTTTATACGTTATTCAACGTTCAAATATATAGTATTCTTTCGTCAAATAATCGCGTGTGAGTTGTATTACTTTATACTTTGTTTGCAAGAGAAAGGAACTACAGTTATATTATAAAATGACATTGGTGAATTATATGTGATCTCAACTTTTGTGACAGAATATCAATCTACCACATCCTTAAAAGGAAACAATATCAGCTGACTGAACGGTAAAATTTAGAGTTATAAGTTAATGCATCATACAATTATAAATCAAAATTTCAATCGAAATATTACTTTTATCTGCCCTTCAGATTTGAGCAATGAACACTGATCAGATAAGAAGGAAGCTTTTGAGGTTAGAGTACACTCTAAGAAGAAAAGAAAATACCTAATCAAAATGTTGGGAAATATACTGTGAAATTTTAGATGAAAAGAGAGAACTGATTTCGAAGACAATCGCTTGCAGTCGTTATAAAATGTTTACCGTTATGATAATAGGAAGCTGGGAGCATCAAGTTTATTGCGACACAAGTGTGAAAATAACAAAGAAGGCGTATCTAAAATTACAAATTTTCTTGTGCCGAAAAAATGCGATTTACCAAAATTATCAGCTTAAAAGAAAAAAAAAGGTTTTAGATGGGTGTGTCGAACTTGTAGTTAGAGATTTGAGACCTTTTGAGATAGTATCAGGAGATGGGTTTAAAAATTTATCAAATTCCTGTTTTACTTCACCACCTTCTAAAGAGTGTGAAAATGTTAAAAACTGAAGAAAAGTATGTAATCTATGAGAAGGTTAAAGTATGTATTGATGACATTAAAAAGGAGAAGGGATATGAAATCTAATCCGTGACATCAAATCCGTGTACGCTTGTAGAGCAACCGATGAAAAGATATAAAATGTCAGACACCTTAGTTCAGTTTATGGATACAGACACAGTAAATGATCATATTTCTCCAGACGAATTGACTGCATATATTGACTTAAAACTATCTGACGACATCACAAATAATTTTGATTTGATGAAATGGTGGGATAAGCAAAAGAATTGTTTGCTAAATTTAAGTATTTTAGCGAATCGTATTTTTGCAATACCAGCGACCAGTGCTCCATCAGAGAGGTGTTTTATATTGGCGGGACATGTTGTTAGTGAAAGAAGAAACAGTTTAGGTCCCGCAAACGTGGATGATGTCCTATTTTTAAATAGTCTTTTTAAATCTCAGGGTAGATAATATAAATTAATGTTTCCTTTTTCAATTGAAGTATTTTGTGAAATTTGTAATTTTTGTAAAAATGAATAGTAGATACTTTAAATACATTTTTTTCGATCTTAAAAATGAATGTTAATGTACAATTGCATTTCATTTTAATTTATACAAAATAAATGACTGACTCAGAAATAACATTTTTATTTTTTCACGATTTCTACCTACGGATTTGTCTCGAGGACCAGACAGTTAAAAAATATGGATCAGGTGGGACAAGTAGGCCTTCTGTGCGGGTGCGAGCATGCGGGTGCGAGCCTGCGGGTACGGGTCGGGTGCGGGTTAATATTCTGCGGGCACGGGTCGGGTATGGGTTAGTAGTCTGCGGGTACGGGTCGGGTACGGGTGGAAAATATCATACCCGTGCAGGGCTCTAATATGGAATTTCATTTACATCTTATTCCTCGCTGATTTTTAGGCTAATTGAATAGCGGCAACAATCAGCAGCATATCCTGGCGCTGTATGTTACCAGCTTACATGTGTAATCAGCAGTTGGCCGAGCCTTCATAATTATTCTGAATACAACTTGTGGAAATTTTTTTACAATAATGCAATATTTTATATTCAAGCGTTGAGTAAATTATGGCACGCATACATTTTACAAAGTTTCCTTGGCTAGAGTCCTATATTTCACATACTTTGCGTTGCGTTATTCTCTTTGTATTTAGTATTTACCCTGTGTTCATATAGAGTGATCTGATAAGGTCATTCGTTGTTAGAGCATTAAAAAAATATTTTTGGGAGTATTTTTGTATTATGGGCCGGGACAGATAAACTGTTTCGGATTGGGTTTCTGAATATCTAGACTTCCAAGTTTTTAAATGTAACGAAAACAACAGCGAAGAAAATGCTGTAGCGGTCAAATGAGTTTCTAGTGCGAGTTTTGAAAAATTCTACTTGCGATGAAGTGGAACGTTCGCGATAAACGAGTTATTATCATAAATAATGAAATGCGATAGTGTAACTGCGATGAAGTAGGACTTATTGTAATACCGTCTGCTCGCGCAGGGCAAGGATAGTTTGCTAATACAGTAGAGCGCCGGCTCAAGTTACCTTGCTGGGACCACGTCCGCAAGTGAGCGCAGTAAGGACCTCACGACCGTCATTAACTAGGATTAGCTGTTCGAAAATCGAGGATTCGACCCAAAACCGAACTCGCATACCTGCCCCCTCGCAGCAGGGAGTCTCTAGCCGACCAAATCATTTTTAGTAAAATTAAAAAATTTTCTGTTGTTAAATTAGTAAAAGTAAAGCGTCGAATCCGGGTAAATGCGCTGATTAAGAGCGTCTTTAAATCGTCACTCTACGATAAATAATAAGATATTTACGCACACATGTAATCTTGACGCCCAGGAATACCAACCTTTTAAGAGTTTCTGGGGCGGGGTTCTATTTAAAACCAGTGCTGAAAAACGAAATAACGGAATTATTTTGAATCAACGTAATCAAAAACCTTAACAAAAATGTTCAAATAGCTGTAACGGAAAACGTAATGAAAACGAAAAAATAAATTTCGTTATTTCGTTAAGAGACGGGAAAGGGTTATGTTTTAGTGGTATTGGTCCGAGGGAAAGTGGCCTAAAATCCCTTTCCCGGTCTTGCCTGTCACCCGCTGGGCCAGTTTTGCCGCCTTGTCGCGAAAGAAACGCTATCCTGAACACTACCGATTGTTCTTTGGGTTCTCCTTCCATTTGTGAAAGGAATAGTTCCCTGGTGTTAATCCTTCTCCAGGAAGCATGAGATAAGGAGCATGGAGGATGAGGGAGGAAGCTTCAATAAATGTGCCGCTTGTAATTAAGGACCTCTACCATTCCCTATCCTCCCCTACAGTGCCTTGTACTTCGAAAACATTATTTTAGATATTACAACGGAGGGGGGTTTTTCCTATTTTAAAGGTTGATGCTATGCAAATTTCAATCCCCTCCAATCTCGATTTCTATCCACTGTTCGTCAGTCTAACTTAACAAGTTTTTGAGAAAGGTCGAAGTGAATCTACAATTCGAACGTGTCGTCATCGTTCGTTAGAGGCCAGTACTGCTTCATATCTATTATTATTATGAGACCTTTACAGTAACAGTGGATAGTTGTTGTTCACTGGAAACGAAGACTAATGAGAGCTTAAAACAATTTCAGTTTATTTCAAAGGTTAAAAGTAGATAGACCTCGCGGCGGTCAGTCCCTTGGACCGGCATTAGCCCGCGAGATACCTCAAGTCCTCGACTCCTGAGCTCACCCTTCCCAGCAGAGTGTCCTTTGACCGCAGGGATGATTAAGCACGAATTAATCAAAACATTTGAAATGCATTTCTGATGATAACGCATCTCTGTTCAACACTGTGCGTAGTTTCTCGACTATGCACGTCTTTTAAACGACTTTCTACGGCAAATATTAAGGAAGTTGATATTTTTCGCTCTGAAATACCAACTCAGTGGTTTGTTTTCCGCGTTTTCTGCCAGAGTTAAACATTTGAAAAGGATGCGATGCTCTTTCCATTACTAGTTTGCCCAACTATGTAATTAGTAGCATAGAGAAAATACGACCCGAGGTATCCTTCCTTCCTAGAACAGTGATTCCCAACCGGGTGCCTGAGGTACCCCAGGTTGACCAGAAAATATTGTGTGACCAGAAAGGGTGACCAAAAAATGTGGTGTGACCGATATCAATTGTGTGTCCATATATACGCAAAGATAGACGCGTTCGGCTGAAAAAGCGATCAAAACCTGCAAGCGCAAAGAGCAGAGACTGGGGAATTGCGGCTTCTAAAAATCTCCGTAAAGGTATAGATATGAGCTCTGTTTCGGTTCGATGACAAGAGGAGATGTTTATTTGTCAATCTCTATCTCCAGACGAAATGCGTTTTTCAATATTCCAACACTTCTTGGGGAGGAGAAAGAACCTAGGCACTCCGGGCTCGGTTTTCTTTATCGTTCAGATCAACACAGGGAGATAAAGAAAAGGGACATTGTCTGCACGTATCTGAGTGCCTTCAAATATATTTACGATGTGGCCTGTCGAAAAAGAACGCGTTCGGATTGCATGGGAAATATGCATTGATCGCTCCAAAGATTTTTGTCGGAAGGATATATAATAAAATTTATGCCGGAGGGACTAGCGAATGAGGTAGTAGGACTTATCAGAAGCCCGACGTATCTCGGAAGGCAGGACAGTGAGAATAAGATTCGCGAGATCGACTGTAGAACGGAGCGATATAGATGATCGTTTTTCTTTAGAACGATAATAGAACATAATAGGAAAAGATAACGTAGGAAAGCTATGGAACCTTGGTGCACTGCACTCCCTACCATTCACCAAAAAGGTGATTTTCAGGGTATCATGTAGATGTAAATATCTTGACCCAGTGCGGAGGCAATTTAGATCACTTTGAGGATCATCACAAAAAGCAGAATTAATACGGTAAGGCCATTATTTTTGTCTTAATCTACACCTGCTGTGCGATTCTAGCGTCTTTGATAGCCCTTTTAGTCGATATTAGAAGTAATTTTCTGAGCAACTTACAAGGAAGTTAAATAAATACAATAGATATTATATATATGTGAATACAAGAAAAACAGAAAAGTGTAACATTTCGTAAACTTGTAATAATGAGATCAAATGCCATTGAAAGGAGTTGGAGTCGTTGCTGTGGTAGTTCATATTTTTCATTGTTGAAAACCGAAAAACTTTTCATAATTTTATGATTAAAAATCTTTACGCAAATTCAGCATGGATTTGAATTTTATCTTCAAGAAAAAGTAAACTTCATTTTTCATCCACGTTATAGTGCATGTCCTGACTTTGCATCTTAATTGTAAAGAATTTAAAAAAGTAATTTTATACAGCTCTGCACCGTTTTCAATGCATTTCTTATGGGTGGAATTAAAAAATAAACTCCTGAACCGTAGAATTATCCCGAGAAAAAATCACTCGTCGGGATAATTTTACGGTTGAGGAGTTTATTTTTTAATTCCATATTTTACACCGTAGGCTCCAAATTAAATTTTCACATTCTTATGGGTGTTTAAAATTGGAAATTGGGGTCAAAAACACCCCTTAAATATAACTTTTTCTGAAATTTCGGATTTTCTCAGAGGTTACACCGAATGATCTATGTTCATGCCAAATTTCAACTCTCTAGCATTTCTAGAAGCACCTTCTTAGGTTTCATATGATATGATATCCTATATCCCAGGGGTCGGCAACCTTTAACGTCATATGAGCTACTTGAAAAAAATTGAGATTTCAAGATCGACCACTTTTTCCGATTACGTTTTTTACTTTCTCCATATAGAGAAAGTATTGTTTTCACGAAAAAAATCTAACTCGAGATTTCAACGGATATACATGTTTTAAGGTTCCCTGAACACGTTCTGACTAGTTTCGCGATGTCTGTGGGTCTGTCTACCTCAGTCTGTATGTGATAGATTTTTGTGGGCGTTCTAACTCAAAAACTATTATGTAATCAGGTCAACGCGAAATTTTATATTTAACATTTTTATAAAAGTTAGAAGATCTGATTAGTTTTTGGTAAAAATCGGTCAACCGGAAGTGGGTGTTTACTCTTGTCACTTATCCGTTATTTTGAAATATTTGCTTTAATATTTGATAAATGCAGAAATGTATTGGAATAAAAGTTGTAGGGAATTTTATTTTCTACAACCTTTGTTTGATACAATTTTCCATATAATGTATAGTTTAAGAGATATAGTATATTTTTAGCTGCCACCACCACGCCACCTACCGAAGACTATTGTTAACAATTGACGCTTAGTTACGTCTTAGTAACGCTCCTTTTTCTTTTCTTGATTGTTGGAGCTTTGTGGCTATATCCGATATCAGAAGGCTATCGTTTGAGTTTATTTCTGTTCTTTTTAAAGAAAAATTTTCTCGCAGTTTCTTAAAATATTTATTATTATAATGTAACCTATTTGGAATTTTTAGAAATATTAGTGATATGGAGAAAGTCATGTAGTGGCCAGATCAGATTTTTTAATAATTATGTTGTATATGTATATTATTTTTAATATTATGGCTTTCTTATATTTTGTATGTGGTTTGCCAGATAATTTGAACTATAAATTCAGCTCGCGGCCGCAAAAGGTTGGGCGCCCTTGCTCTAGAGTAGGTAAAACATTTGTCACAGCTGTCGAAGTGAAAAGTGAGGTGCAATGCCACAATTTACTAAATAGTTAACAATAAATAGAAAATTGACGTAATTGAATGTTATAGAATGTAAAAGTAACTTTTGGCAAATAAAATTTGTGGGGTAAAGAAATATTAATGAAAATATATTCTTTGAACATTACACTGCACAACTGTTATATAGCCAAAACTATATTTACTCTCTGAAACAATTATTTGAAATTTATATTTATTTTTTACTTTGACAATGCTGGTTTCCCTGGAAGTTAAATTATTTATTGCCAAAATACCCTAAATTAGGTGGTTTTTCTGTTTTAAGCATATTTTCACGCTGTTTAGGAGCGGATTCGAATTCTTTCTTGGATAATATTAAACTGTTTTTTAGACTTATTAGCATCCAATTCCCGAGTTCGTATTCCGATTACAACATATTTTAAAATGAAATTTGAAAACGGCATGCAGCAATTCCCATGTATTCATTATGGAGGAAACGAACGTGTTTGGAATCGAACGAATGAACTTGAGATAAAATGAACTGCCGTTGCACACACACGGGAGGTCTTGCTTTCCTACCATAGTTTCGCATTCACGAAAAAGGGAAAGCTACATATTAGACAAAGGGAATGAGGCTTGGGGTCGATGGTCACTTTCCCATCCTTTCCCTCACCCATGTACACAATCGCCAGATATCATATTTTCTCAGGAGTTTGCAGGGAAGCCAGAATTCACGGGGCACTGCTGGTGCGATTTTATTGGCCATACCTGTGCATGCACACGAAGTTTGGTGAAAATCAGACAATCGAGAAAGCAGTTATCATAGAACATACAAACAAACAAACAGACAAAATGCACAGGGACTCAACAGGAGAGACCTCGCTTCGCTCGGCCAATTACTTTTAAGCAGGCTAGGCAAGATTCGATTTAAATCGATAAATGCCTATAAACATCGAATTTTAAACACTTAAATTCGATGAAAATGTCTTCCATTAGTGTCGATTTTTCACCAGTAAATTTTCTAAGAAATAATGCGTCATGAGATTGAAATTTGATTTTCCGCACTGAAACGTAATATATTTTACCACCAAGCATCCAAAACGGAGGAGAAAGTTGGTAGTTATTATACTAAACACATCACAACAACTGGAATTCACTACACTTTGCTTTATAACGTCGCTTATGCAACTTCCTTAAGGACACACACTGAGCTGCCGCGGGATCCAAAGCCAAATAAAATATCATCAATTTATTGCGCTCTGTCTTTACCCTCGGCCATATCCAATACATATTTCCTACGCACTTTGGACTCCATTTACCAAAACGTCCGGGGGATGTCTTTTGTGTCTTCTGTGCGAAAAGAACTGCCGACCTCCTCCGAGAGGCAAAAAGAAAGGTTTTCCCAAACTGAAAAATGTGTACCGATCGTCAGATATCATCCTTATGGCATTTTAAAAAGCACCCCGTCATAAAATGTATATAATCCATCCTAGAGTGTGTCCTCCGTGCTTAGTAAAACGTCGGTGTTCGTTGTTGATTTTTAGGAAAAATAAACAACATTAGTGGTCGTTTTTAAATATAAACGCTGAAAACTTACAAGAATAGTAAAATGTATTAAAATGAACGACGATATTCGTCGTCGATTATAAGCATTGCACGAACTGGAAATTTGAACCGTTGTGTGCTTGAAAGAACAGTTTAAAAAATGACGTCTATAGAATTACAATCAAGATGATCCAAACGGAACATATGGTGTCTACTTTTCATATAATGATTTATTTAATACTTATCTTGGCTTTAATAGATTTAAATCATCGTGGATGAGTTGCTCTTCGTGTTCCCAAATTTCATAATTTAGTGTTAAAAAATATTACAAATACATTCGAACGGGAAAATAAATTGATCACGCATATTTATGTGGCAAGAATAACACATGTATATATTAGACCAGTGGTTCATTCGAAGGATTTCGTGGTGTTGTTGACTTGAAGGCTTCACTTTTCGGGTAGTCACCACGTTGTTCAATTTGTGAACTGACAACAGTTTCGCATCTTCAGGTCGACCTGAAGACACCGACAGGAAGGTCGGCGAAACTGTTGTCAGTTCACAAATTGAACAACGTGGTGACCACCGGAAAAATTAAACCTTCTAGATCAGTGGTTCTCGGAGAGAAATTTGTCGTCGCCGCATCTGCGGCCACTTGCCATGTGCGGTGGCCGCAATGTTAAATTTAAGGTCTGAATTATATTTGTTATTCTACGTAAGGCACCTAAGAGGTTGGACGAGATAAAATAACAATCGCAAATATTAATTATAAAAAATGTAACATCACAGTATTCATCGCAGTCTGCATATTAATTATTGCTATGTCTAAAATATAATGTTGCTAGCAGCTTCATTAAAAGTTTCTGGTGGCCGAACTTGAGAATCACTGTACTAGATAGACTATATCGAATCCGAGACCATCAATAGTTATTGCTTTGGCAACAATCGCGTAATGAATGATAATAACTGCAAAAACGCTAGTATTTACGTGAAATTCTAATATACGATCAATAAGCAAAATTCTACGATAAAAATTAAAATCTTCATTCCCTTCATAAAAGAAGAGCACAAATCCTGCTCCGATATTCAAATCTAAGATATTTTAATGTGCAAGAGAAAATTACCCTGCATGATGGATTTCAGATTTCCCATGTAAATCAAATGTTAAGGATAGTTCCTGGAATCGAAATTCTCAACAAAAACTATCCTCCGGAGCTCCACTCAAGCAGCAAGAGATTTCCACCAAGTGTCATGAAAAGAGGTCAATTGGTTTAAGAGTAAATAGGGCGGGAGGACAGACAGACACAACGACGAAACTAGAAGCCAATTACCACTCTGGAAAGTAGGCTAAAAATGCTATTTTTACTTTCTCCAATTACGAAGTATAGAGAAAGTATTGTTTTCCTTAAAAAAATCGAACTCGAGATTTTGAAAATTTTCTCGATGTCTCTGTGACCGAAAATTTGTGGGTGCTCTTGCTCAAAAACTATTAATCAGATCAAGGCGAAAATATATATTTGACATTTTTGTTAAAGGCAAACGAACTAATTAGTTCTTGGTAAAAATCGGTCAACCGTGAGTTCTTACTCTTATCACTAATCCGTTTTTTTTTATATTTCCTTTAATATTTGATGAATGTAAAAAGTATTGGAATAACAATTGTAGAAAATTTAATTTTCTTCATTGTTTGTTCGAAACATTTTCCCATATGCATTTTTAAAGAGATTGTTAAAACTAATATTTTAGCAGCCACTACCACACCACCTACCGGCGACTATTGTAACATTGTACGCTTAGTTACGTCTTAGTAACGGTCCTCTTTCCTTTCTTAATTGTTTGATCTTCCTGGCTATATACAATATCAGAAGGCTACGGTTTGAGTTTATTTCTGTTCTTTGCAAAGTCTTTAAAATTTCTCGAAGTTCCTTAAAATATTTATTATCAATTGATCTGGGAATAATTTTGAAACGAGAAAGTCTGCACAGTTGACAACCCAAACTTAATCGTCATGTTTCTGCTTTCAGTAGTATGTGAGAATTGCAATTATATATATATATATATATATATATATATATATATATATATATATATATATATATATATAGCAATCCGTTAAACATCCGAATGAACGGTCACCGGAATAGCGTTTCTCTCAGACGCCCCCTCCCAGTTGCATTACATGCTAATACCCACAATGTCCCCTTCAATAGTTGCTACAATGTTAGGATTATTCGCGCTTTACCCTATGACACTCCTGCCCCCTTCTCCGACACTGGGAACTAGCACATATCCATCTTCTCGACTCTTTCTCTCCGCCTGGCCTCAACCTCCGCTAACCCTATTAGCCCCCTTACAATGTCTCCTTGTTACTTTGTAACTATTCGCACTCTACCTCATCACACTCCCTCTTTATTGGCTATCCACACCTCCTACTCCCCACCTCCTCCAATCATCAACCTTCCCTCATCACCCTGTCATTCCCCGCCCAGTGTGTCACTTTACGTTACTCTTTCGCTGAAGAAGGGCATAGGCCCGATAAGCTTGCGTGTGTTTTTGTGTTCGTGTGTTTTACGTGTCTCTTCGACGCCCCCAGCAGCCTGCCAGCTTGGTCCTCAACTTGGTGAGTGTCCGCTGGGCTTCCCTCAACACCTTGTTGCCACCCTCATCACTACCTTTTCTTTTCCTTTAGTTAATATATATACCGTCCTTTTTTCTCCTTTTTTGTCTATATCTTTACGTTTCTTTCCTGTCGTCTTTTCCTCTTATCTTTCTCTTCCACCATGGAACTGACCCGTCTCCGTTATCATCTCCGTAGACACATTACCCTCAACTGCCAGATTGAATTCCTCAACTCCTGCCTTGCACTTGGACTCACCCCCAAATGCCTCACCATCAGAATTCCTCTTTCAGGTCTTCCTCCCCCTATCCGCGCTTCCCTAGCCCTCACGTATCACCTCGCCTCTATCCACATTATCCGTTCCACCATACACCATTATACCACCATCTCTAACTCCCACTTCGCTAATTGTAAATCTCTCGTTCTTTATCTTCGTCATTCTTCGCAATCCATATCCGACCTTCGTGCCGCTTTCCTTCAAGCGGCTAATGATATCACCGCACATCGCAACAGACTTCTCCGTAAACTCTCTCTGCTTTGCATCCGGCACCTCAAACTTGGTCTTCCCCTTCCGTTCATAACAGCTGGCGAGGTCAACAAACCACCTCCTTCCCCGCCACTCATCGGTCAAACTCCCTGTCTTGCGGACCTCCTGGGATTCCCAACGCCACCATCACTTCATATCCTGAAAAAGACCCACACTTTCCTAACCCGCAAACCTTTGAAGCGCTCATATTTTTCGCACACTCCTGCCACCACCTCTTCATCTTGCCAACCAGATGAAGTCTTGAACCTTTCCTCCCACGTACTTACCCCTGCCGAGAATGAACTCCTCTCACGCGGCCTTTCCTTTTGTCCCACCACCAAATTTGATCATTTTCGCCTCCTTGCCGACGTCCAGTCCTTTGCCCGCACACTATGTCTAAAAACTAACCCTCCCAAAGAAGACTCTCTCACCTCTGCCAACCCAAAACTCCCTCCCGGCCTCCCACCTACCTTTTCCATCTTCAAACCTCCTTCCCAATACATTCCACCCACCCTTCCTTCCCTACACCCGGTCGAACAATACCTCAATTATATCCTTTCCAGAATCTCCCAACCTAACTTTTCCGATCTTATCGACCATACAGATAATCTTACCAGACGTGAAAGGCATGCCATTTCCACACTCAAACATCTTGACCATATCATCATCCTCCCTGCCGACAAGGGCACCACCACGGTTGTGATGGATCGCGCCAAATATAACGAGGAAGCCGAGCGCCAACTTTCTGACGAAACCTCTTACCATCATCTTGCTTCCAACCCCACAGACCACCACTCCTACCAAATTTCGTCCGCGAACAGATCCATAGGGCGATGACGCCTACCCACATTGGATCTCATCCTCACAAACCCACTATTCCTGCATCTACCCCTCCACTCACTCTTACGACACTTTTCCATCCTGGTATCCACGAAGCTCTCAAAACAATCCTTCGTGCTGCCCACCCAATTCTTACCTCTTCCTCCCATCAGTCCCTCTTTATCAACCTTTTTGCCAATCCTCCGCTCCTCTCCTTCCGCCGGCCCCCAAATTTGGGAAATATCTTGTGGAGGAAGGAACTTCCCACTTCTACCACGCTTCTTGCAATAGGTTCCCACCCCTGCGGAAAACCTCGCTGCCTCACTTGCCCTATCCACCTACCATCATCTTCTTTCTCGAGTCCCTCCACCAACATCACCTACCCCATCACCTCCAGAAGCAACTGCACCACCCGTAACGTCATTTACCTCCTTACCTGCACCATTTGTCCCGCGTTTTACGTAGGCCTCACCAGCAATCCGTTAAACATCCGAATGAACGGTCACCGGAATAGCGTTTCTCTCAGACGCCCCCTCCCAGTTGCATTACACGCTAATACCCACAATGTCCCCTTCAATAGTTGCTACAATGTTAGGATTATTCGCGCTTTACCCTATGACACTCCTGCCCCCCTTCTCCGACACTGGGAACTAGCACATATCCATCTTCTCGACTCTTTCTCTCCGCCTGGCCTCAACCTCCGCTAACCCTATTAGCCCCCTTACAATGTCTCCTTGTTACTTTGTAACTATTCGCACTCTACCTCATCACACTCCCTCTTTATTGGCTATCCACACCTCCTACTCCCCACCTCCTCCAATCATCAACCTTCCCTCATCACCCTGTCATTCCCCGCCCAGTGTGTCACTTTACGTTACTCTTTCGCTGAAGAAGGGCATAGGCCCGATAAGCTTGCGTGTGTTTTTGTGTTCGTGTGTTTTACGTGTCTCTTCGACGCCCCCAGCAGCCTGCCAGCTTGGTCCTCAACTTGGTGAGTGTCCTTTTCTTTTCCTTTAGTTAATATATATATATATATATATATATATATATATATATATCATTATATATCGACGACTCTTACAGAGGAGGAGGATATAACATACGTCGATATATAACAGGAGGATACTAATGTTTAGGCACTTCCAGATAATCTGGAGATTCGAAATTTTTTCATAGATAGGATTTTGTGCAAAACCGACTAGAAAAAGCGAAAATCTTTAAAAAGTGCAACAATGCGGCCGCTAAAAATTCGCAATTGTTTAAACAAATTTTCAAGGTTTATATATTTCCGAATATGCCACGGAGTTGAAATTTTTTTTATAAGTAGAATTCTTAAAAAAACGAAATAGGGATTATACAAATTTTGATATTTTAATTTGTTTGGCAGTTAAAAATTCTTAAAGTTTAAACAAATAGATAGCTGTTTAGGTACTATGGGATGAGTTAGGAAGCTAAAATTTTCAAATTATTTACAGTATAGTAAATTTGCACAAATAAACATTTCAATTTTACCATATATGTATTGCGGCGGCCGTTAAAAATTAATTAAATTTAAACAATTAGAAAATTATTTTTTTATTTCTAGAAGTGCTAAAATTTAAAATTTGGCTAAAATGTGTAGCATTAGAACCTTATAATGAAGAAAGTGTAAAATTTTTAAAATTGCGACATTTGGAGATTGTTTTAAACTTTTATTCTTACATGTGGGAAAAACGAAAATCGCTGCATAAATGAAATCTTTAGAATTAAAAGACTAATTGTAATGTTGAAATTTCTGTCTGAAAAATGAATGTTCTTTTAATGTGAGATGAAATGCTTGCAGTATGCAAGCACCTACTACTAGTATATATATATAAAATCACAATGCGAGATGCAATTAGTGTTTTGGATAGAGTAAAATCTTACATATTATCGGAAGAAAATATTGGTGATGATGTTTTCATAATATGCACGATATTGAAAATAAGAGTTATATGCTTATGTCGATGAAACTTGTGAAATAGGAGCGGAAAATGAAGAAGGATCTAGTTTCTGTGATTCCGACCCAATATGCAAAGATCTAACGAAGACCTGCTCCTAATATCATAAAAGGGGCAGCGAACAGAGTGGTGCTCCATCCTGGTAAAATAATCGAGAATGCGATCCGTCTTTTTATTGACGAGAACTTGGTGAGGGATATTATCCGGTACACAAACAAAGAAGCCATTAGAGTGCACGAGGAAATGAATATTGCTAAACCTTGTGTACCGGTGGATGATGTGGAAATGGAATCATTTTTTGGACAGCCGGACATTTGAAATCATCTAAAGTAAGTTTTCCTGGCCTTTGGTCTAAACTTTACTGACCGATGATTTTTCGAGCAACAATGTCGTAACCTCGTTTCAAAGAATTGCTTCGACATTTAAGATTTGATGACAAAGAAACTCGATCAGAAAGAAGGAAACGCAATAAACTTGCCCCCATTCGATCCACTTGGGATGCCCTAAATTTGAAGAAACGTTTCATGCCTGGAGAATGTATCACTGTAGATGAACAGTTAATAGTTTTTAGATATCGTTGTCCTTTAAGGCAATTCATTCCTTTGAAACCAGACAAATACGGAATGAAAGTATCTAGGTGAAATAATAGTGGAGGAATTTTGCAAACCATATTTCGGGACAAATCGAACTGTACTAACATGCGATAACTTTTTCGCTACTCTCCAGCTTTCTCAGAAATTGAAAAAAATGTGGCTTGACAGTGCTTGGCATACTGCGTATAAATAAAAAATATATCTCGGTAAACTTTCTGCCAAACCGCTCACGTCCGGAGTCATCTTCTGTTTTCGGTTTTACTAAAACGATGCCTATTGTGTCATATGTGCCAAAGAAAGGAAAAGCAGTTATTTTGCTATCATCGATGCATCATGATCGAACACGATTATCCCAGAGAAGCGACATAAACCAGAAATTATATCGCATTATAATGCAACTCGAGGGGGGACAGATTTGATGGGCCAATTGGTGCATTCGTAAAAGGAAATCAAACAGGTGGCCATTAGCTTTTTTATGAACCTAATGGACATTAGTGGAATTGCAGCTTTTTTAGTTTTTAGCAAACTCAATCCCCAATGGAAGATTAATAAATTAGACCATTGTCACACCTATTAGCTGAGGACATGGTGAGGTCACAAATATTGAGAATATAGAAAGAGTTCGCTCTAAAAGTTTGATAGGATGCATTTCTTTGACTCAGGGTGGCTGTAGTAAAAATCAAGTTGGTTGCCAAAAAAATCAAAACGTTCTGAATGTCACTTGAGCTCCACAAAACGACAGATATTCCAATATCGTATATTATTATGTAATCAAAACGTATGTAAAAAACACTTATATTATTTGCCAAATATGCTCTCAAAAACACAGCTAATACTTAATTCATTTATGTCAGATAAATTCTCATGATGTGCTTATTGCAAAGTACTTTCAAAAATTAGTTTAATTTACATTATTTAAAATACTGTATCTTTATTAAAATTGTAGCACATTTAGTTTATTGCAATAATAATAAATATAAAATAAATGATATAGTTTCTTCTTCGTAATTCCTCGAGTTAACGTGCTACAAACACAGCGCCGCTACGGAGCGGAGAATACGTTTACGTTCCTAAAATCATGAATCCGTATCTCAAGTAAAAGTAATTTTAAAATGCATTTTTAGAAATCCTTGCACTGAATCCCATGCTTTTCTTAAGGCTATTGAAATGGAATATTGGGGTTAAAAAGACCCCTTAAATATAAACTTTTTTGTGATTTTCGATTTTCTCGTCGGTTGTGCCGCTCGACCTACCCACATGCGAAATTTCAGATTTCTAGTCCTTCTAGAAGTACCTAAGAGTTTTGTATCAGTGAGTTAGTGAATGAGTGAGGCACAAGTAGCTATATTATTATAGATATAGATGTTTGCTTTCATCCCTTTTCAAAAATTAGCAAAGAAAAATATCTTTCAATTTTAGGATTCCAACTTCATAACCTTAGGTCCATAGCCAAACGCGCTAACCGTTACACCAAATCATTCGTTAGTAACTTATTGTTAGATGAAAGTTATGTATTTAAATAACAAGATGGAAAAGTTCACTCCATAAATGGAATACACAGAGATTTCAAAGGCGTTCTTTATGGGAAATACGTATGGAACGGTATCGAAATATTGGGCGATTCTCGAATTTTTATCCCCGAAATTATAGTCTCGGGGACTAACTTGTAGTGAATGTTGTTCTCTATCCAAATAAAATTTGTAATATATACCTCACAGATAATATAAGAGAATAGGAGAGAAATAAATGGATTTTTAATTTTTGTTAGCGATCGATGTAAACAAAATATGCGATGATTTGCTCGTGATTTTCTTGAATTTTTATCTCCAAAATTATAATTCGTAATTATGTGGTCTCTAAACCATCTTGTAGTATCTATCCGAATAATTTTCTTAATTTATACCTTACAGATCATATAAGAGCTAGGGAGATCAAAGTTTGATATTTCATTGTTGCTTGACGGATGCCATTTAACGAGATACGAATATAAGTTTATTAAAGTAATTATGTAAAGTGGAAGTTGTAATTGACGGATTCAGTTGAAAATCACAATTGGGCGATACATTTTAAATTGATCACTCATACTTAATTAAATTAAAATCCGTCCAGCGGTTTAGAAGATGAAAGTTACGACGGACGGACGGACGGACAGACCAGACGTGCCCATAATGCGTTCCGCTATTACCGCTTCGCTGGTAAAGAACGCCTAAAAAGCAACGTTTGTCCCTCACGTCCAACCGAGAACTATTTGCAACTGACTGTAATGCTATTTTAACAAACATTCTGAGTAGATAGAAGATTGAAATTTGGTAGGAATGTTTGCCTCTTATAGTAAAATCCATTTATGAAAAGAAAATCCTCAAAAAAGACCCGTGTTCGACTCCAGTAGATAATGTCTATTTCCCATCAGATAACACGTAAAAATCGATTTTTCTACTTTTTAAATCTTTTGCAAATTAATTTGAGAAATAATTGACCTACAATATTCGGACCTGGAACGTTTTAAAGAAAAAATAAATAACGTTTCTTATTCTTATCGTCACATTTCGCCTACGATTCGAAATCGCTCAAGTTATACGTTTATATCATATTGATTGGAAAAATTTGAGCTTTTTAAAGATATGTTGCCTTGCCGACCGTGTCATTGTTAAACCTCGGGATTGCATTGTCGTCTCAAGCCTTATACTATATGCGTAAAGAAAGCGTGCTTTGAATATTTTAGTACGTGAACCAGGAGAGAGAGAAACAATGAGAATAATCGTTTTGATTAGGTCGAGATTGATACTAGGAAGTTTATTTTTAATATTTTCAATGGTACTTAATGCAATAATTGGATTTAGAAATATTGTTTTTGTTTGCCAGCCTTCATTAACTATTCTTTTATAGTTCTATACAGAGATTTGAATATTTATTTGAGATACTATATCTTCGTGAGTACTACGAAATATATCAATGATATAGGAATATCCAGTGAACTGTGGAGGTAATTATAAAAAGATTATTTTAATGGTTGAATTGTTGTACTGTAGTTTTAATAGGGTGGGATCTACCTTTGCTTCAAAATAGAAATAGCGATATATTTACTTTTTAGTGGATTTGAAACGTGATTTCATAAAATAAATTTAAATAATTTTTCTCTTTCCCAGAAAATGTCCTCAAAGTCCTTCAAATAATCATCAATTCCAATCTCTGTATCTGACTTCATTACCATTATTATTTATTTAACGTGCAAAATAAATGATTATCTTCGTTTCTGTTTATTGGCAACAATACTGGTGTTTTCTTTCACTGTTATTCATTGCCATTGCATTGCCATTGCCATTTCCAAGGCAACATATATGCTTATATTTACTTGAGATAATAAAAAATAATTTATGTTGCGATTGATTCTGAATATAACTGTGGTTACACGATAATGTTCGCCGTAAATTTTCATGCTTTTTAATATTGTGTATCGTATAGTGTTAGTTTGTTGTGAGATGGCCTGCGGATATCCTCTCTAGCGATAATTTTCTTTCGTCTCCTCCAATCGTATGTTTTATCTTCAATTTTGCAAAGACGTTGTATCGTAAGAATGGGTTCTAAGAGAATCATCTGGCTTAGAAATTCATGCAAAATTGGTTCAAGTCAGAAACAAATACATTAAGTTTTTATTTTAAAATTACGATTCCTTGTCACCAGAGGCAGGGCTGTCGCTTTTCGATAGTCAATCAGAATCCGGACAGCCAAACTAACGCTTGCTCCATTACTTAATATAATAGCCGTGGTCCGTAACGCAATCTGAAGAACCTGATTGGCTGCCGAAAAGACAATTTTATCTTGAGGAAGTTTAACCTTATTTCCCTTGAAAAGATGCGATAGATAAATAAGAAGTAAAATCTGTTTAATTTTAACATTTTAATCGCTATTAGATTTTAACAAATTATAAAATATAACAATTTATATGGTGCACCACAATCAGAATTTAGCATACATTTTATCACATGGTAACTATGTACAACAAAAAATAAATAAACAAATAAGCACATAGGATATGGATGTAAATAGATTGCTGTTTAAAGTTCTTCGTTATTACATTTTAGCACATGGTAACTAATAGCAACACAATTATGTGAATTTTATATTTATTGCTTACTTTTTAAAGTTGGTTTCATTAATTATGATTTCAATTTTAACTTAACACTTGATTCGCGCATACCCGTCATATTTGAAAAATTCATGCATAGCTACCTAATTGTTGTCAACGTAAATTATTTACGGTAAATAGTCTTATTGGTTACTGAAGTAAATAATATCTGCTATAATTACAAAATACATTTAATTCCTTACACGTGCATGGCAGATAGATTATCTACAGCGAAGAAAAGAACCTAAACGTAAGTACTACAACTACTGAACTCAAGTGAGGTATGTTTTAAATAATTTTCGATTGTTTGGTTGATTAGAACTGATTAGAAAATAAATCACTTAATAGAAATTGAATATTTTCCTGGAATCATTTCTGATATATCGTTTTGCAGTATTTAGTCATTAAAAGTACGTGATATGTTTATTGATGCTCCAACTAAGGGGGGAGAAGAAATTTTTAATAATAATAACTCTTGGTGTGGTGTTGTTTGGTTTATATAGGAAGATGCGTAAGGAATGTGTGCATTGAATGCTTTAATACGAGAGAGAGATAAGGAGAGACAGAGGGAGAGAGAGACAAAATTAAATGTTACAAAGATTAAAAATAATTTGTGGCGTATAAGAATTGTATAACCTATATGTATTCCTTTATCAAACAATTTCTATTAACCAAAAACTATTTTAACTCCCTGTAACATACAATTATGTGAACATTATATGTATTGTTTACTTTTTAGAGGATATAAAAGTTGGTTTCAATAATTATTATTTCAATTTTAACTTAACACTTAATTCACGTATATCCGTCATATATGACGGGCAATTACGCTAGCTATAATATAATTTCATTAGCTTATATGGAAAACGAGAAATAGTTTGTGAATATACACCCGTAACAGCCGGTAGTAAGTTTTTACTGAATTAAGTATGAATATATAAGAGCTGAATGAATATATAAGTGCTTCAATCAAGTTCAGTATAAATATTTTAAATAATGTAACCTGTTATTGAAAATAACATTACGTTAATGCATATAAAGTCATTATCTATATAAAAGTTATTTATAAAAATTCATTTTTATATTCATCATCATCATAGGGAGTCTGTCAGTAGACAGGTCCGTGATTATTCATGGTTAAACCTGGGAATAATTTTGAAACGAGAAAAAAGTCTGCTATGACCGGGAATCGAACCACGGGCGGATATTATACCACTGAACTATCGTAGCAGATCAATTTTGTCGTTGCTGAAAGCGGATGTTTTCTCGAAGAGATACATCGAAGAAAACTCCTCCTTCTCAAATGGTGAGATTGCCAAGCAAGAATTTGATGGAATGAAGCGATCCGAGGTGGTAAGCCTTGATACGCCCTTGAATGTAAATGAATAAGAGCCGCACGTTAAGTTAAAAGAGCCGCATGCAGCTCGAGAGCCGCGGTTTGGCCACCCCTGATATATACAGTAGTCCCTTTCCAACCGCGGTTTCCAGTATCCGCGTTTTTCCAGCTCGCGCCTAAATGTATGCAAAACCGCTCCGTATCGCGCATTAATATATGAAAAACAGCTACAAATTCTTCGGTCTGATTCCCCACAAAAGTGCACAGCGTGAATTTCAACATCACAGTCTAATAGAAAAGAGGATAAATATAACCTATACAATTAAAAATGTTAACATTTTATAGTTTTAATTATTTTTTTAATGTTGGACTTCTTTTATGATAAACCTATAGTTTCTATCAAACTGAACACTCGCAATACCGGAGAAAACCCACGGGCCTTAATTTACGTTAAATTTACGTTTTCTCAAAAGTGGCCAACAGTCTTAATTACCCCGAGTTCTCCAAACGGCCGTAAATAATAAAAATATATCATCATTATTAAAAGTTAGGTCATAGAAGAAGCTGAAAGCTTTACTAGGTGTAATTAGTTAACGCAAAGAACTGCACTATTATGTATTTACATCTCTGTTTACTTTTTGCAGTTATTTACTCTGCATAATTTTTGCATTAATATTTATTCCTCATGTCATTTTGGTAAAATCCCTCTGCTACTATCTTCTCTCCTCATTACAGCTATTTTTTATTTTGTTTGTATTTTCTGATAATGGTTTGTCTTTCTCAATTTTGCATTTTGGGAAAAATTCCTGTAATGGCCCCCGATCACCACGGCTTTTATAACATTATTTGTTGTGTATATATTATCTGTACCCTTTAACTGTCTATAAATTAGTTTTATTTTACAGATTTCTCATAATTTTTATTAAATCGTTTGTCAAAACACTATGTTCATCGAAGTGGAGGAAAACAAGAGAAAGTATATAACTGAATTTTCGTAACAAATTTTTATCTAGTTAATACTTTTATAGGTATTTTTTAGTTAATCATATATCATCATCATCATCATGCTGCTGTCTGAATACAGGTTTTACCTGAATCGATGCCTCCATCTCTCTCTCCCTAGAAGCCTCTTTTATACCTCTATAAGTATTATATTCCTGCTTTATATTTTCTAATATTCCTATTCTTTTTCTCCCTCTTCCTCTTCTTCCGCTAGTTTTGCCTTCTAAGATCGTCCTTTGTAAACACTGTCTTCTCAATATGTGCCCTATCCAATTTGCTTTTCTTTTCCTGATTGTTTTTATTAGCATCCTTTCTTCTCCCACCATTTCTAATACTTCTTCTTCCTCTCAGTCCATTTCACTTTCATCATCCTCCTCCATGCCCACATCTCAAAACTTTCTAAATATTTTTCCTCCTTTCTCCTTACCGTCCACGTCTCTGCACCATAAAGAGCTATGCTCCATATGTAGCATTTTGCTAATTTCTTCCTTGTTTCTAAATTTACTTTCTTGCTTGTGAGAAGCTCCTTCTTCTCGTTAAATTCTGCTTTTGCCATTGCAATCCTACTTCTGATGTCCTGTGTACTACTTCCATCCTGCGCTAAAATACTGCCAAGATATTTGAAACTACTTACTTGTTCCAATTTTAGGCCATTTACCATTATATTTAATTCTTTATGTTCCTTTAAAACCACCATGACTTTCGTTTTTTCGGCATTGATCTTCATTCCATATTGTTGGCCAACCTCCACTAGTCTGTCTGTCATCCTCTGAAGTTCTTTCTCGTCTTCTGCTATTAATCCCTGATCATCTGCATATTTAATGGTGGTAATACTTTCACCTCCTATCTTAAATCCTTTCTCTTCCATCAACGCTTCTTCTGTTATTGTTTCTGCATAAATATTAAATATCGCTGGTGAAATAGGACATCCCTGCCTCACTCCCCTCCCTATTGAAATACTTTGTTTCTTCTCCTTAAAACCCTGACTCTAATCTTTTGATCAAAGTAAAGGTGTTTAAGCAGTCTTTTATCTTTCCAATCTATTCTCATTTTATTTAAAATACCCGACATTATATCACATTTCACTCGGTCAAAAGCTTTCTCCCAATCTACAAAACAAAAATACATATCTTTATTGATTTCTAGCGCTCTTTCTATCATCATCCTCATACATCCTATAGCATCTCTAGTCCCTCTTCTTCTTCTGAAACCAAACTAATTATCCTGCAGCTCCTTCTCTATTTTACCTTCAATTCTTTTGGTTATTATTCTGGTTAGATCTTTCGCTGTTTGAGAAATTAAACCAATAGTTCTGTAATTCTTACAACTTTTTGCATTATTATTTTTCTCCAGTGGTACCATAACAACATCTAAAAAATCTTCAGGCCATATGCCAGTATCATATACTTGGTTAAAGAATATTGTGGGTTGCTCAACTGCTTTCGACCCAAAAACCTTACGAACGTCCACTGGTATATCATCACCCCCAACAGCCTTCCTTTTTTTCATGTCATCAATTGCTCTTTTAACTTCAGACTCGAGAATACTTGGTCCTATCTGGTCTTTTTCTACATCCTCTTTTTCATCTAATTCAATATTTCTTGGATTTCCTTCTTTGTCATACAGCACCTCAATGTATTCTTTCCAGACATTCTTTACATTGCTCCGAGACTATTTTACCACTTTTGTTCATGATTCCTTTACATCCTATCTTTCTAGACTTTTTCTTAAATAGTTCCCTTGCTTTGCTATACATGAGGTTTGTTCTACAAATTCTTTCACACTCGACAATCTCCTCGCATTTCTCATTTATCCACTGTTCTCTTGCTTTATCTGTTTCCCTTCCTAAAGCATTATTTAACTCCTTGTATTTTCTTTGGCCTTCTTCAGTGTTTATGTTCTTCCACTTTCTCCTCTCTTCGATTTTTTGCAGCATGGCTGCTGTGACCCAGGGTTTTATATATACGAGTAGTCGGTGCTTGCAAATTCCAAACCCTTCAAAAAATCACCATAAACCAAGATCTAAACTCGTAAATAAACCAAAGCGATCTCAAGGGCAACAGCACTTCTGTCACATGGAGCCTATATGTATTAAATAATAACTTTTTATGAGTAATATCAGTATATTTATAATTTTCGGTGAAATTAAGGCAACTATTCGTAATTTCCAAATTCTCCGGCAACTCGTGTCCAAGTTTTCGTATTTCAAGTTTCGTGACTCAGATCGCCCTGCATGAGCAATAAAAATAATCATCATTAAGACAATACCTTATATATTAAATTTATGGAAAAATTAGGATATTGTGTGTTAAGATTATGGCATCATCATCCAAGCCTTATCACGTGTTTGTATAAAAATATCGAGAAATATGTATGACGCCATTATATTTAACAATGGGGGACTGTCAAAATATTTAATTGTTTTTTAAAATTCTTTGTAATTGATTTAATTACTCCCTGTGAACATTTTTTTGTTAAATCGTCTTCATTGTCCAAAAAAATATTTAAAATAACTTTTAAATATCCCGCGAAAACGGCATCCTGGTTGGAGAGAGAGAGAGTAGTAAGGGGTACGTCGCTTGCCTTACGACCGTACTGAAAGCACGCGGTTTTGATACTTTGTCCTGTTGCTTTTTCTGATATCGTAGCTAAAATGGAGAATATGGAACTTAAGAAGGGTTATAAGTATTGTCTGGTACCTCAGTGCTTAAATACATCGATTAAAACCCCGAGAAAATTGTTCTTCACGCTACCGAGCTCCTTGGGAAGTAATAAGTAGCGGAGTTGAAAGCCACGAGGAGAATCGCATCTGATATATCGGAACGTACAACTGCATTTGTCTGCGAAGATCATTTTAATCTAAGTACTAGTTATATGTATGTACGTAGTTTTATTGCTTCGTATTTTAGTTTATGACTTATGTCGGCATTATATTGACATGATGCATATTTTTCTGGAGAACGTTGAAAGAGTAAATTATATTTTTATGTTTCAAAACCTCCATAATGTAATATACCTATACTAAATACGTAAGATCAAACTTACGGAAATCGTTGGGTTATGGGTTTATTAAGCAAATAATTACTGTTGCAGTGCATATATTTAAGTACCAAGTTTTTAAGCAAATACTTTTACAAATGTTGCATATTAAGTTAGTTCTGCAATTTAAATATTTTAATAAATCTGTTCACATAATATCCACGACAGCATGGTATTTTGAAGGACCATGTTTTGCTAAATAAGGGCAGTCATGACCGTCCACAGACGTGACTAAATCTTCTTCTTCATCTACAACAACACTCACTTCATAACCTCTTTATATTATTCTGTGTTCAGGGCAAATCTTGCCTTTAACAATACATATTTTTCCTTCTCGCTTCAGTTTAACAAATCCAACAGCATTACTAATATAGTCTTTCCTCATTGACCTCAAAGGGAGAAAAAAGCCATAAACGCAACGATGAAATTCGCGACATATACAAAAAAGACATGCAGTTATTACAAACACTTCTAGAGTTTTTCTTTTCACAAGTATAGGTAATAACTATGGCAGATAGACACATAAAACAACAAACTTCACCACATTTCCTATAGACAAGACACATGTAAACTAACTTTATTCACATTCATTTTGTATATTTGTCAATATTTGACATGATGATTCTGTAAAGGCAGATGATGATGGTGATTATTCACCGAAACCAGTCGTATTTTCCTTCATATATTTTGTGGAAATCAGAAAAAGTTTAATATAAATAAATATACTATCTAGCATTGTTCATGTTATTTTATTGTGGAATTCCAAGAAGTCTCAGCCTCGTCCATTACCTCTTGTATACTTATCTAACTATATTTTACTTACTAGATACTAGGATAGCATTGGAAACAATGCATAAATAAATATTCTATAATATTAGTTAAAACTAGAGTTGTTTTATTCATTTAATCTGGGAAAGCTGTTTTAAGACGTCAATCTATCTTTTACATATCTTCTGCGTTTCAGTCGAAATAATAGTACTATTACAACAACTGAAAATAAAAGCGCTACATCGAACATGTTTTATCAATTAAATGTAATACGAACCTATCTGCCTTCACTCCGCGCATTTCAACATCTGAATATTGCTCTCTACGACTTCCAATGTACTGCAAAAACAGGTACGAATCAACGTTGGGCAAATTATCAGATCTGGTTACATAAAACCCTTCATATGCCATTTTGCAAAACACAAAGCGAAATAAATGCAGCAAGGTGCAGTACTTCTACCAACATTTCTACAAAGACGGAGTATAGGGGAAAACAACAAAATTATGTCTTTCAAACTTCTACTTCTATATCGGCACAATGGTTTCTAGGACGGCTAACATGCTTGGGGCATGCACTGACGTCACTAACCACTCGGCAAACTTTGGCTACCAATCGGATGTGATCGGGTTCGGCATTAACTCGTCCGTTTTAAATGCCTTTTTTTTATAAATATCTGTTAAAAATTTAACGAAAAAACTTTATATTTGCCTATAACAATAGCCATACAATACAACTTCATAAAATTTTAGGCAATTCCCGATATTTGACAGTCCCCCATTGAAATAAGTTAAAATTTCTCGAAACGCAACATTAAAATACTTTTCACGTTTTACCGTCACCTATCACGCTTGCTTCTCCTATAACCATAAAAAAATGTTTAAACAATTGCGATTTTTTAGCGGTCGCGTTGTTTAACTTTTTCAAAATTTACTTTTTTCTATATATAACTTCCTACATAATGTTTACAAAAACTCATACCTACGACTTATAGTTTTTAAGATTTTAATGTACAAATGGAGTTAAAACAATCATTAAAAATTAACAATTTTGAAATTTTCGATTTTTATAGTTGATTGTGAGAAAAATCCTATAATTCTGCAAAATATCACCTCCATAAACCTCTTAGATTGGTCTACACAATGGAATAACTGTTTCCCGTGGTAACTTATGAGAGATATTCCGAGGCATCTGGATTGGAACCCAGGACACTGTAAGCAAAAGTAAATATTAATTTCTAATAGATATTGTGGCCATATAGCTATGCTCAAAATTTCTTTTTTCTAACTTACGGGGCAAGTGCCCGAAATTAATTTTAAAAAATGGCGCAATGCTTCAATTATGGGAAAAAGGAAAATTTTGGAATTTCTGGTGTCGAACTCTTATCAAATAGATGAGAGTTTCCATTTATTCTGGAGGTTTCTCTATGATCTCTACAAGTGCTGAAAATTTCAGCTCTCTATCTCTTGTAGTTTGGGTTGGACATTAGTCATCATCATAGGTAGTCTGTCCGTAGACAGGCCCGTGATTATTCTTGTTTAAACCTGGTTCTCCATATACTCCTATTTTCTGCTGTCCTCTTCATATCTTGATAACTCTCTTTCCCTTCAAATCGTCTATCAGCTGCAACCTTTTCCTACCTATTTCCCCTTTTCCGTCAAGATTTCCTTCTAACACATCTTTAATCATTCTCTCTCCTCAGGTAATGTCCAACCCAGTTTGCCTTCCTCTTTCTAATAGTCTGTATAATCATTCGCTTCTTTCCTACTCTTCGTAACACTTCATCGTTTTTAGTGCTTTTCGTCATTGCTGAAAAGCACTATTATCTCCCTGATGTCCGTCTGTCCGCCCGTCTGTACGCATATATCAGGGAAGAATTGGCAATACCGATTTCAACCAAACTTGGTACAAAGAATATTCACATAAAATAATGGCCAAAATGACATATTTGGACATGATCGACTCAGCTAGGGTGCCACAATTGCAAATATAAACTTTTCAATAATTATGAATTTGGAAGGAGTTGACAACCGATTTCAATGAAATTTTGTATGAAGGAGGCATATAACATAAAGAAACAAAATCAAGATGCTTAGTACAGATATAGAAATCACACATATTTGTAATCATTATATATAGACGTTTCTTACAGAGGAGGATATAACATACTAGTAGAAGGTGCTTGCATACTGCAAGCATTTGACATCTCACCTTGAAAAAAACATTAATTTTTCAGAGAGATATTTCATCATGGTAAATATTTCTTTAATTCAAAGGATTCCTCCCCAAGACCGATTTTCGTTTTATTCTTATGGAACAATAATCGAGTAAAAAAATCGCTAATTTTTTTAAAATTTAAGAATTAATATGTGATTTAATATGTGATAAATGTAAAAATGTATTAGAATAAACGTTGTGGGAAATGTAATTTTCTACAACCTATGTTTGAAACATTTTTCCATATAATGCATTGTTTAAGACGTATCTTATATTTTTAGCTGCCACCACCACGCCACCTACCAACGACTATTGTTATCAATTTATTTTCTTAACTGTTGGAGCTTTGTGGCTATATCCAATATCAGAAGGCTATGGTTTGAGTTTATTTCTGTTCTTTGTAGTCGTAAATTTTCTCGCAGTTTCTTAAAATATTTATTATTATCTAACCTATGTGGAATTTTTGAAATATTACAGATATGGAGAAGGTCATGTGGTGGCCACATCAGATTTTTATATACTACAATATTATTATAAAGCGAACTATACACATACTGAACACCTAACGCTTTAGATATTTTTGTAACGCAATAAAAATTATACTTAGAGCATAAATCGAAGGTTATATTAACCTAACCTATTAAATTAACCTAAGATAATCAGATTAAAGGAAGAGATGCGTTAGAAGAAGAGAGAGACAGTGGTGATTCATCACAGAAATAAAAACACGTTAACATTTTTGGAGAGAAATCTTTCAACTCTTCTGTAACATATCGACGAGGTGGTCGTCGTGGTTTATTCCCAGCCCACTTACAACTCGTCCTTTTAACACTTCCAACGTTGGATGGTCTTCCGCGGCAGGTGCCACGGCGGTTAAAACCTTAACACTGCCACCAACTTGTGGTCTTTCCCATTCGACGGGCTCGGGCCCAGTTTGCGGTCTGTATTGCGGTTTGACAGGCGACACCTTCTCACGACTCTGCCTGATATATTGTTGGAATTAATGAGAACGACCCCACAACGGTCGATCCTATTTTCAGAGATCTCCGTCGGACAGTCGGCGCAGGTTTTTCATGGGTCATTTACCATGGTGAGGATGGGTTCGATTCCTGGAAGGTTCATTTATGTCGTATGTTTAAGACGAATGAGTATATGCTATTTTTACTTTCTCCATATACGTAGTATAGGGGAAAGTATTGTATTCATAAAAAAATCGACTTCGAGATTTCAACGAAAATACACGTTTTGAGGTCCCCTGAACACGTTTTGACCATTTTCTCTATGATGTCTGTGTATGTGATAGCTTTTTGTGGGTGCTCTAACTCAAAAACTATTATGTAATCAGGTCAACGCGAAATTTTATATTTAACATTTTTATAAAATCACAAGAACTGATTAGTTTTTGGTAAAATCGGTCAACCGGAAGTGGGTTTTTACTCTTGACACTTATCCGTTATTTTGAAATGTTTGCTTTAATATGTGATAAATCTAAAAATGTATTGGAATAGAAGTTGTAGGAAACGTAATTTTCTACAACCTTTTTTTGAAACATTTTTCTATATAATAATGCATTGTGTAAGAGATATCTTATATTTTTGGCTGCCACCACCACGCCACCTACCGACCACTATTGTTAACAATTGACGCTTAGTTACGTCTTAGTAACACTCCTTTTTCTTTTCTTAATTGTTGGAGCTTTGTCTATATATCCAATAACAGAGTGCTATGATTTGAGTTTATTTCTGTTCTTTGTAAAGTCTCAAATTTTCTCGCGGTTTCTTAAAATATTTATTATTATGTAACCTATTTGGAATGTTTAGAAATATTACAGATATGGAGAAAGTCATGTGGTGGCCACATCAGATTTTTTCCCTTGCTTTTTAAATTTGGTTAGAATCAATATTAGAATTCGATGGTTAACTCTTTCGGTTTCGACGCCTAATCTACATCCCCAAGTAATACGCAGCGGTTGGAGTTAAGGGGTTTTTGCTAAGTAGTACACATTACACGAGAACTAGTAACAACAAAACGTTCGAATAACTAGAAGTAAAAGTATATATAATCTATAAATGGAATAAACAGAGATTTCAAAGACATTCTTTATGGGAAATACTATACTAACTATCAGCCGTAATGATGTGCTCCCGCGGACTTTTATGGGTTAAATTATGTCCTCTATGCGAATAAAATTTTAATTTATACCTCACAGATCAAATAAGAGCATGGGAGAAGAACATATGTTATTTAAATGTTGTTTGCCGATAGAATTCTCGTATCGACCGATGTAAACAAAATATGCGATGTTTTCATCAGGATTTTCTCGAATTTTTATCTCCGAAACTATAATCCGTAATTATGTGGTCTAGCGGACGTTTGTAGTAAATGTTGTTCTCTGCCGAATAAATTTTTTAATCTATACCTTATAATGATATAAGATCATATAAGAGCTAGGGAGATCAAAGTTTGGTATTTCATTGTTGCTTGATGGATGCCATTTAACGAGATACGAGTAAGTATAAGTTTATTAAAGTAATCATGTAAAATGGAAGTTCTATTTGACGGATTCAATTGAAAATCACAATTGGGCGATACAGTTTAAATTGATCACTCATACTTAATTAAATTAAAATCCGTCCAGCGGTTTAGGAGATGAAAGTTACGACGGACGCACAGTGGTTCAAAATCCAGTTTTACAGGGACAAAAATAGTGCATCATGTTTTTGGGAAAAATTGTTCTTAATTTTATTGTTTTAGTCTAATAACACAATTCATGAATAAAAATCCATTTATTTTCATCTGCATTACAATATACACTTGATAAAACATGTGGAGATTGCCAATTGATGTGCGATGAAAGTAATGCAAATTATATTGCTCAAACCAGAACATATTTTCTAATAAATGTTTAGTACACAAGCAATGCTTCTTCAAAGGTTTAAATACATAACATTTAGCTGAAAATATTGCGGAAAATAATCACACCTTCAACTTTCCCTCCAAAATCCACCATTTTGCGACTAAAAGTACCTGACTCAACTCATTATTTCTATTTTGTAATAATCCCCAACCGTTAATTCCCCTCCCCCTCCCCCCATTTCCTTGTCCACGCATATTTACGTTGTTCAATTACCTCACCCCACCTTTACCTTCAATTGTCATTTACTTTGTAACCTATTTTTTCAACAGTTTCACCTCCCTCCCATTCAGTCATAATTGGTTTAAGCTTTCTCACCTCCTACCCCATAACCAGGGGCGGATTTAGGGCCAGCCGACCGCCTGGAGCCTCGCGCTGGCTAGGGGCCTTGCGCCTTCTAAAAAAACTATCCTTCTGGAGGTCAGACATCTAGAGTTTAACACAATTTCACAAAATTAGTGTCATTCAAAAGTCGATCCCATTGTAAGCTGGTCACTTTTTTCTCCTGATAGCGATAGGAAGGGACGGAATATTTGGTCTCTAAACCCCAACGAAACACTCTCACTTACACATATGATATATGGGCAACGAAACGAAATGAAGAGAGGTGATGTTAGAGATGCTTAATATAATTTCTCTTCCTACTGACGGCTCTTCAGATGCAGACACCGCTTAAATGTTTACGTTCAAACGGACGTGGCCAGAAACGGTGCGGTACGGCCTTATAATGCAATAAATCGCTGGAGCCTTTTTCGAGAGGCGCCAGATACAGCCTTTGCCTCGTTGGATTTAAACAAAGAAATCCATCAGTTCGTATTCTCTGGGCCTCAGAGTTGGTTCGAAGTTCCCGTGGATCGGCAGTAGTATTTCGTTGCGTTCTATGTTATTCGTGGAATCTCGGAATTAATATTGTTATTACTTTTTGGAATTAAAATAGCTACTTATAATATTCAATTAAAATAGTAATTAACATCTTTTAAATATTCAGCATGTCAGGAAGAGATCGTGATAAAAGTAGAAAATTCGAATTGGGAGCTTTTAAAATAAAAATGCGTGCTCTTTTGGAAGAAACGCGACAAAAGGAAATTTTTGAAAAAAGAGATCAGTGAGACAACTTGCGACTGTAATATAAGTGAAAAAAATGAAAGTTCTATTAGTGTTAAATGTGAAATTAAAAGGGAAATTCTTGAAGACATCGATGTAATTGTGGATGCCGGATTTGAAACGTGTGTCATTGTTCGCAAATGAACGAAAAGATTGTGATAATTTTGATACGAGCGCTTCTACGTCAGAAGAATTAGTTGCTATGGGTGACGAGCCTAGTCCATTCGCGAATTATCATGATCCTGGTGAGTGGATTTTCCCTTTGGCCCATAATCAGTTGAGTGATATTGTTCGGAAAAGTCCGATTCGCATCTGAAGAGAAAATGACGAATTTCCGTTAGATGAGTCAAACACATTTTACTATAATAGCATTTTAAATAATGGTGAAAAGCATACTCGACGTTGGCTGGTATACTCCGAAAGTAAAAACTGTATTTTGTGTTGCTTGTAGCTTATTTTCAAGATCACTAGAAGCTATTGCTTCTGAAGGATATTCAGACTGGAAAAACCTGAGTGGTTGTTTAAAGATATGTACATGAAAATAGCAAATGTCATAAGGAATGTATTATGAAGTGGCTTGATTTTGAGGAAAGACAAAATTGTGGGGTGACCGTTGACAAACGCGAATACAGCTAGAAAAACAACGGTGGTGAGATGTTTTAGAAAGACTTGTTGCTATAGTGCAGTATTTGGCCACACACAACGTAC
Source organism: Tanypteryx hageni (assembly GCA_028673005.1). NCBI lineage: Eukaryota > Metazoa > Arthropoda > Insecta > Odonata > Petaluridae > Tanypteryx > Tanypteryx hageni. Next base: position 271,275,127 of record CM054112.1, read on the forward strand.
GTAGCCTTTCGTGGTCATAGGGAAAACATAAAAGAGCCCACTTTGAAGAGTGGAAATTTCCTTGGGTTAGTAAACTTATTGTCAAAATTTGATCCAATCATGCGAGAACATTTAAGTCGGGTAGTAAATATTATCTCAGTAAAACAGTTCAGAATGAGATTATTGAATTAATGGCTAAAAGAGTAAAAAATAAACGGCGCAATATACATTGTACAAACTTTAACATATACGTATATACGTTTGATCTCACTACACTTTTTGCTCCGAAATTAACTCTCCCCTCTGACGCGTGCGCTGAACATCTTGCACAGAAATTACGCCACCGTAGGATATATTGTAACTTTATTGGGACATATGGCTTAGTTAGTATTATTTGTGACATCAGGCTGAACGTTTGGATGGATTTTAAACTAAATCCTTAGAGTCATTTTTGAGTAAACCGAATTTTGTTTCAAAATATCAAAGAATAAAGTGCCCTTAATTACAGCGCAATATCATTTTTTCTCATCAGAATGAATTATGAATGATATTATCCATAAATATGAGATATCATTCCATTTAGTTTAACCGTAAGGCTGTAGTAAGAGTTTGAATGGATCGCGGCGGAGGCGTGACGTCATAAGGCTTAGGTAAGTTAGCTTAGCGTACATTGTAATGTCACTGGACGGTATATAGACTGTTCAAGAGATATATGGATTACGTAGAATTATTTGTGACATCGGGATCTACAATTGGATTGATTTAAATCAAATTCTCTGGAGCCATTTTTGAGTAAATGAAATTTTTCAAAAAAATCGCCAAGAATCAACTACCCTTAATTTTTGTGGAATATCATTTTTATGAAAAATGGTCTGCAAAAGGTGATATTTTGCACAAATGCCAGATATAATTCGATTTTATTTACGCATTTCGGCCCTAGATCGGCATGGCGAAAACAGCTTTTATGGATTCAGGGACACCTAAAACGTGTATTTCCATCAAAATCTCGAAGTCGAATTTTTTCACGATAACTACCTACTTTCTCAATATACTGCGTATATGAGAAAGTAATATAGAATACTGGATAAAGTGAAAAAGGCCAGTATTACTAATTTATTTTGGACTACTCGAGATTTACTCCATAACGAACAAATGACGATTATATTGCGCTATGTTGATATAATTACTGCACAAGTTGAAGAGCATTTTGTATGTTTCCTCGCGGTACACCAAACAACAGGGGAAAATCTATCAGGGACTATTTTGTCAGAAATAGAAATCCTAGGTTTAGAAATCTTGGATTGTCGTGGTCAAGGCTATGACAATGCTGCAAACATGCGAGGCGAAAGCGAGAATACTGCAAGTAAACCCGCGGACCATTTTCAGCCCAAGTGGCTGCTTCATCTTCTACAAAGGCTCAGGTTTACTTCAGAGGCTTTATAACATATTTTCAGCATCTTCTAACAGATGGCGCGTATTAAAAGATCATATTAATATAAAACTAAAGCCAATTTAAGAAACTAGATGGGAATGTCGCACAGAAAGTCTGAAAGCTGGTAGGTTTCAACTTGAGGGTGTAATTGAGGCTTTGGAAGAACTATTGGCTAACCGTGAAGGAGTAACCAAACTTCGCAGTGAATGTGAATCTATTATTAATGAAATTGCGATGCATGATTTCATAGTATCTTTAATTGTATGGTATGAAATATTAGTAAAAATCAATGTTATTAGTAAATTATGACAAAGTGATAGTATACATTTGGATATCAAAGTTACTCACTCAGAAGAATCTCTGAAATGGTTTGATAAATACAGGTCGACAGATTTTGATTCAGCAGTGTCGATATCTAACGATTTGGCATAGCGTTTGGGGGTTCAAAAACAATTCAATAAGCCGCGAGGTCGAATAAACAAAAACAATGAACCTACCAATGATTACGGTGAATTATTTAAGATTAATTTATTCAACGTTATCGTTGATACGATTCGTGTGAGTGTTGAAAGCCATTTTGAGTCTCTAAAAGTGTACGCTACTAATTTCGAATTTTTGTATAGTATATCAAAACTTCAAGCCATTGAAAAAGAAGAACTTTTACAACATTGCAAAATTCTCAAAAATGTACTGGAATTTGAGGGCTCATGTGACATTAACGATTTGAGCTGTATGAAGAACTCAGTATGCTTTCCAGGATTCTTCCCCCAGAACAAACATGAAAGACGCCTTAAAGTTCATAACTGACAATGACTTACGTGAGATTTACCCAAACGTGCACATAGCGCTACGCATAGTTTTGACCAGACCAGTAACGGTTGCTTCGGCCGAAAGAAGTTTTTCTCGACTTATTAAAACGTATCTCCGTTCTACCTTGTCCCAAGAAAAATTAAATTCTCTTGCAATTTTATCAATAGAAAACGACGAAACCAACTCACTGGATTATTCGGATCTGATAGAGGAATTCAGTGCAAGGAAGAGTAGAAAACCAATGTTGTGAAACTGATGAAGTGTCCTAAAATTATTGAAGACTATTTTATACGAAATACTAGTTGTATAAATATGTACCAAGACTAAATATTGTGATTGCTGTGAATCAACTTTTGTGAATCTATTCAGAGACTGGACCGGGATCGACCTCAGAAGTTCATCTTTTATACTGTAAGTATTGATCTGATTGAATAATTAAAAATTTGTTTGTATGTTTTCTTTATAAAAATGTAATCCTTTATTCCGAAATATTAAGTAGTGGGCCGAGTGAAGTCCAATTGCCTAAGGGTCTCGCACCTTCTAAGTCCGCGCCTGCCCATAATCGTAACACTGTTTTTCCTAGCCGAATCTTACGATTACTTTACGATTAGTCATTCGAATAAATTAAATTATGTACACCATATAGTTGCTATCTATACCATCAGAATCACACTCGACGTCACTATCTACATCGCATATATTAGATTCTGGCATTTTCATTAGTGAAATCATTTCCTCAGACAAAATATCACTCTTCTTATGAGGAAGTGGTCTAATATGTGAAATTATGGGATCGGAGGAAATTAATAGCATATGAAACAAATCTTCGTTCGTATTTTTCCGGGAGAACTTCCGAGTATTATGTTCTCTGTAGCATTTCACCTCTTTATGTCGAGCTTCCTGTACTTCCTCTGACAATTGTCCAATGGGCATGAGTAGTTTTTATAACCTGTGTCCCGTGAATTGTATGAACACTCGTCGGCATTGGATACCAATGGTACAAACATGCATATAATTTTGCGGTTTCATATGCATATTCATCGAATGCTTCCGACTTCATATCAAAACCACAAGATAATGTGCGCAATATGGTCGAAACTCGACGTATCAATCTTCTGTCAATGCCAGTTATATCAGCCGACAAAGCAGGATTTTGAAAAAATCGCCGCGCAGTGTTCCTGTCATTAGTCGTACCGAACCCTTGTTTGGGAATGTCCAACAATAAACCCATCTTCTGACGAAATGTTTGGATAATAAACTGTTTCTTTAACTAAAACTTTTCTTTATCGGTAGTGCCACTTTTTAATGTCAATCCTATAAGGAGTGTGTAATAAACACTCAAAGAACCTGATGTATGCATGAAGAATCGATAAGCCGAAGTTAAACGCTGATGTGTTACAAGGCCGTTGTTTTACCGCTTATAAATTGTTCATGTCTTTTGGTTTAAGCTTTACATACATAACACATATGAGTTAGGGTATTAGACATCAAAGAGTTACATACCTTGCCATCGACCATGGTTTTCAATAATGAATGCTCAACCAATAGTTCCCGACTGCCAATAGTCAGTCTTGTGGGTTGCAGGTGTTTTATTTGCTCCCCAATATATGCAAACTCTCTCTTTATTACGTCTGATGTCTCTTTTATATATTGGATTCGTATAGGCCTACAAAAGCGCGTTGAATAAGATCGTGGATTTTGCCACAGCACTACTTTTTTATTAGGAAAACCTTTATCTTCACAATAAATTTGTAACGGAACCACCGACGTAGTTAGAACACTAGAATCGTCACAGGTTTCACAATTTTCATTTCCAATAAAGTAAAAAATTTGTCATGAGTATTTTGATCCGTCAAGTCATAAAAACGTGCTATCAGGACAAGGTGCTTAATGTTCGATATATCTGTTGATTCATCGATAATTAATGAGAATTTAGTAATCTGTAACTGGGATATGAGATCAGTAAAATAGACATCACCTATTGCATACTGATAAATTATGCTCTGCAGCAAAAGCACAGAGTTTCAATTTCGAGGCTGCTCCCTGTTTTTCAAAATGTGATGACGCAGATGGTTGAAAAAATTTTGTAACCTTCTCGGAATGTATTCTCACAATTAAATTGTTTAAATGTTTTTCAGTTTTACCATGTTTTTCAAGCAGTGCTACACTTTATGCTATTTCACAATTGCGCATGTTGCAAAATGCTTTTATTTTTACTTCTAGACATCCATGATTTGAATCTTTAGTCCTGTAGCCATTTCAGTTGGAATTTGTGTTCATACTTGGTTTTTTTGCATTTAGAAACATTATCACTATCTCCTGAATCTGAATCATCTGAATTATTTATTCTTCTTCTTTCACTCATTTCTGAAAGGGTTTACATAAAATTGTCAAAAGTCCAATTTGAAATTTCGTTTGATATATGATGGATTATCATAAATGATGAAAAATACTGTTTGGTGGAGAAATAGATATTAGAAATAATCTTGTGTAGGAATGAAAAACTTTTTATTTTTTATCCATATTTAACTGAATTGATTCAAGCAGAGAGCTAGAAATTCAAACTTACTTTCCTAACAAACAATATAGCAACACAAAATAAAACAACATTATCATTCCCAGATCAATTGTTTAGGTTTTAATGGGTGCTATCAGCCGGAACAAAAGATATGAGAATTTTATTTGTGTTCAAAGTGAAAATGATCACGTTCATTTTGTTGCTATCTGCTACAACGGCACCACGAGTGGCGAGAAAACATACTACAGCTCAAACATTTCAGAATTTAACACACAAATATTGTTTTTGTGGTATTGCTTGGTTATGAATTCTCTGTAATTCATATGTTTACATACTAAGCACAGTCGGATGACATTGCTCAAATTTTGTACCAAAAATTCGTCATTTTATTGAAAGTTGTACCAAACGTACTTCAGGTAGTCGAAAGTACCAAATTTGGTACTTACTATAGTAACAAAAACGGCAACACTGGTTGGCTGTGTACACCGTAGGCCAGGGCTGGCGAACCTATGGCACGCGTGACAAGGGTGGCACGCGGAACGATTTTGGTTGGCACGTCACAAAAAAAAATAAGAGCTAAAATGTACCACTCGCTAATACAGCGACATGGCAAAAGTGATCCCGGAAATCTAATAAATGTACGTATTGAAACGATGCGGAAGAGAGGCTTCGTTTACAAGACCATCAGTTATACTATGACTTGGGGGGGGGGGGGTATTTATAGTTTCTCCATATACGAAATATAGAGAAAGCATTGTTTTCATGACAAAAATAGAATTAGAGATTCCAACGGAAATAAATTTTTAAGGTCCGCTGAAAACGTTTTGACTATTTTCTTGATGTCTGTGTCTATGACCGGAATATTGTGGATGCTCTAACTCAACAACTATTAAACAGGTCAACGCGAAATTTTATATTCGACATTTTTGTTAAAGGGACAATAAGTGAGTAGTTTTTGGTAAAAATCGGTCAATCGGAAGTGGGTGTTTACTCTTGCCACATCCGTTTTTTAAATATTTGATAAATATAAAAACGTACCGGAATAAAATTTGTAGGTAATTTAATTTTCTGCAACCGTTTTTTGAAAAAATTTCTAATATCACGCATTGTTGCAGAGATATTAGAAAAACTAAATTTTTAGCAGCCACAACTACACCACCTATCGGCGACTATTGTAAACACTTTACGCTCCTTTTTATTTTCTTAACTGTAGGAGCTTCGGGGCTATATCCAATATCAGAAGGCTACGATTTGAGTTTATTTCTGTTCTTTGTAAAGTCTTTAAATTTTTCTCGCAGTTTCTTAAAATATTTATTATTTTCTAACCTATTTGGAATTTTTAGAAATATTACAGGTATGGAGAAAGTCACGTGGTGTATACATCAGATTTTTTTATTATGTATCTGTGTCTGATCAGCGTCAATTTCACTATATAACTATATATAACTATATAACACCCCATTTCTTCAAAATTTGAATTTGGGTCGCTTACTAAAATCCTATCGAACAATTGGAAATAATCATTAATTGCGCTTACATTAGATTATCTTTCTGGATTTTCCTCCCTGCATCATATCAAAGGCAAAGACAGCTTGTTACGCTAAATTTCCTACACCAACGAACGAATTTTAAAAAATAGTAAAGGAATAGCGGCACATTCTTTTATTACCTCACTATCTTTCATTCACTCCGTGTCTTGCTTTTTATTTTTCTAGATTCATATTTGAGTCACATTTCGGACATCTTTGACCATCTGTTACTATTAGACTTAAATCTTTGGCATAATTATAAGCTTGTTCATTATCGTAGGTTAGTTTAGCTAACATTTTTTGTTCATTTTAAGGGTTAAAACGCCCCTCTCCAAAATCATCCTATAACCGCAAATGTACGTAATGACGTCACCGCAACGTTCGTAACGAACGCAACAGATGACTGAAGGACTAAAGGTGGATTGACAAAACAAGTCACGACAAAATATTAATTATTTGAGTTCATTTAATGTAACAATGCAGGTATGTGTTACGTCGTTGATGGATAGTGTGAATTATTACATTACAACTCCACTAAATAATAAATTTTTGCGTCGCATAATGTAAACGAACCTTAAATCGAGTCTAGGGACGAGAATTTTGTCCCTTAAATGCGGGCAATTCACAAAATCGAGAAACGCTAAATCGGGTAATATAATACATTATTTATATGGAGCTTTGGTCGGGACCACAAAAAACAACCTTAAATGCGGGAAAACCTTAAATGGAGAAACCTTAAATCGAGATTCCACTGTATATGTATCTGGAGTGATCTTAATATAAAAGTTATTAAAAACAATGTAGCTACCCAATTACCTACTTTGTAACAGCGAAAACTAACCCCTTCGAAGTAGGCTAGGCTGAAATGCTTGCAGAATGCAAGCACCGATTACTCGTATAATATAAGGCTTGAGACGAAAATACAACCTCGAGATTTAACAATGACACGGTCGGCAAGGCAACATATCGTTAAAAAGCTTAAATTTTTCCAATCAATATGATATAAACGTATAACTTGAACGATTTCGAATCGTAGGCGAAATGTGACGATAAGAATAAGAAACGTTATTTATTTTTTCTTTAAAACGTTCCAGGTCCGAATATTGTAGGTCAATTATTTCTAAAATTAATTTGCAAAAGATTAAAAAAGTCGAAAAATCGATTTTTACGTGTTATCTGATGGGAAATAGACATTATCTACTGGAGTCGAACACGGGTCTTTTTTGAGGATTTCTTTATAAATGGATTTTACTATAAGAATCAAATATTCCTATCAAATTTCAATCTTCTACCTACTCGGAAAATTTGTTATAATAGCATTAGTCAGTTGCAAATACATAGTTCTCGGTCGAGCGTGAGGAAAATACGTAACTTATTGTTTAAATAGAGATACATCAGCAACAGCTTCATTATTACCACCATTTTGGTCTAAACTAAATTTAATCCTGCTTTGTGGAAGCAATTTTTAATTGCAGAGGGGATCTTTCCATTCCATGCTGCGCTAATCCACGTTATCGTCTGCAGTGCATCAATACTGTTAAATTTATACTAGTAAAAGGTGCTTGCATTCTGAAACCATTTAGAAAATTTTTTTTATTCAAAAGTTTTCACCTCGGTATCGATTTTCGTTATTTCCTTATGGAACATTATTGGAATAAAAGCAATCGCAAAATTTGCAATTTTAAGAATATTATAGTTTTCCCATTGTGGGGTACTAATTCCACACATTTCTGCCAAATTTTAAAGTTATAGCACATCTAGAAGCGGTATAATATTTATCTAATTGTTTAAATTTGAAAAGCTTTTAACGGCCACAATAAAAACTTTATGGAGATTTTCAAATATTTACTTGCGCATATGCAATAACCTCTAAATAACCTAAAAATTTCAGCTCCCCAGCTCATCTCTAACAATAAGTACCTATACATTTATCCAGTACCGCCCTTAGACCCGGGCAAACGGGGCCCATGCCCCGGGCCCTGCGCCTCAGGGGGCCCCGCGCTTTGGAGGACCCCCTCATCATAGCCATAAAAAATTATTAAGATAATAATGAAATATGCAGAATAAAACCAAATAATTATGAATGACCTGCACAACCAAGCGAATGTTACCCCATTTTTTATGGGATATGAGAACGTCTGAATACACCAAAATTAAGCCAGCCAATTGTCCTGGATTAGACGGGATAGTTCCGGATTCCGATAGCCCCGGATCCCCGTATGGCGAAGAGTCCCGGAAAATGTTCGCCCAATGTGTTCCGCTTGCCCCGCATTTTCATCGACTCGCTTAAGTGCTCGTAGATTTATCGCTCATTGTTAACTGTCATGGGTCACTTGAAAGTACGACGTATACTGTTCACTGAATACATTGTCGCGGACGATAAATTTAATAATAACATAAATGCGCACTAACTTGCGCAACAACGACGTGTGGGCAAGAACTGATTGAACAATAAACACATACGTAAGTACCTCTTCACTACCCATTATTCTAAATCTTCATCGAGAAATCAGTGTACCTCACATGGGCCCATGAATTTTGTAACATATTTTTTAATCAAATTGTTTATATAGACAGGGGCCCCGCAAAAAATATTTGCCCGGGGCCCCGCACAACCAAGGGGCGGCCCTGCATTTAGCCATTTGTTTAAGATTTCATAATTCATAAGAGTAAAACAAATTCAAATATAAAAAGTTCTATAATCCCTAATAGGTTATTTTTAAAATTATAGCTTTACAACAAATTTCAGCTTCGTAGCATATTCAGAAACACATAAACCTTAAAAATTTGTTTAGACATTTGCGAATTTTTAGTCACCGCATTGTAAAACCTTTTGGAGATTTTCGATTTTTATAGTCGGTTATGCACATAATCCTATCCAAACATCTAGAAGTGCCTAAACTTTAGTATCCTCCTATCATATCATCATTATATATAGACGCTCCTTACAGAGGAGGATATATATATATATATATATATATATATATATATATATATAATATCCACTGGTGGTGTAGTGGTTAGCGTGTCGGCTTCCCATTACGAAGTTGCGGGGTTCAAACCCCGCGAATGGAGGTTTTATAAAAAAAACTATCATCGGTGCCTGGCTGTGGGCAGGAGTACTGTCAGTATGGTATAGAGCCGAAAACAAATGATGTTGGCTGGGTCTATATCCAATACAGCTATAGACTTGATCGGGACGATGCGATGTGGAAAGCAAGTGGGAAACTACCACATTACAACCCCTAGTAATGATTATATGGTAGGACAATATGAGTTCTCTCGAGGTAAAACAATCCGGAGGTAAAATAGTCTCCCAATCGGATCTCTGGGCGGGGACTGCCTTGAGGAAAACATTTGTCGAAAGTAATTTACGAATAGGGACTTGGAACGTAAGAACTATGAGAATGGCAGGAAAGCTAGAGAACTTGAAAGAAGAAATAGAGTTGACATTATAGGACAGCGAAACTAGATGGAAAGGAGAAGGACATTTCGACTCGGAAGACTTCACGGTAGTTTATTCTGGAGGAAATAGTGGGGAAAGGGGAGTATCTCTGGTACCTAGGAAAGATATGATGAAAAGCGTGACAAAGATAATAGCAACGAACGATAGACTGATGGCAATAAAGCTAAAAGCAGTCCCAGTGGACATGCTGATAATCCAGGTATATATCCAACGTCAGCTCATGAAGATGAAGAAATCGTTGAGATTTATGAGCAAATTAATGAAATTTACGAAGAAGACGGAATAGGAAAGTTAAACTGCATAATAATGGGAGATTGGAACAGCATAGTCGGAAAAGGAGAGGAAGAAAATGTTGTCGGGCAATACGAACTTGGGAAGAGAAATCGAGGAGGGGAGAAACTCGTAGAATTCTGCATCAATAATGACCTTGTAGTGACTAATACATGGTTCAAAATCATAATCGAAGGTTACACACACATGAAAAGCCCAGGAGATAGAATGAGATGCCAAATAGATTACATCCTAGTAAAAAGATTCAGGAACAGCATGAACACCGTCAAAGCATTACCAGGAGCAGAGATTGATTTAGATCACAGCCTTCTAATAGTTGACCTAAGTACAAAGCTCAAACAAATAAGGAAAGCGAGAAAAGAAAGACCGACTTGGGACCTACAAAAATTGAAAGAAAGGCAGGATGTAGTCAGCATGAAGTTGGAAGATTTTCTTATTAAAATTCTTAAAATTGCGAATTTAAGGCATTCATTTAATCAAATATTGTTCAATAAGGAAAGATTGAAATTGGGTGCAGAGGTGAAATCTTTTGAATTAAAAATATATTTTCAGTAATGTTATATCTCTCTGAAAGATTAATGTTTATCTGGGTGAGATGAAATGCTTGCAGAATTCAAGCACCAACTACTTGTATGTTATATATTACTCCTCTGTAAGGAAAGTCCATATATAATGATGATATCATTATATAAAGACGTTCCTTACAGAGGAGGAGGATATTACATATCATTATATATAGACGTTCTTACAGAGGAGGAGGATATAACATACTAGTAGAAGGTGCTTGCATACTGCAAGCATATCATCTCACCTTCATACTAGTAGTTGGTGCTTGCATACTGCAAGCATTTCATATCACCTTGAAAAAACATAATAATATTTTAAAACAATCCCCAAATGTTGTAATTTTAAAATTTTTACACTTTCTTCATTATAAGGTACTAATGCTACACATTTTAGCCAAATTTTAAAGTTGACTTCTATAAGTAAAATTATATTTTTCTAATTGTTTAAATTTAAATAATTTTTAAATGTATGTAAATAATTTCAGAATTTATTGTATTATATTTATTGTAATATGATATCAAAAGAAATACATCAATAAAAATAATAAATAAAAAAAATCGTTTGCTACTTAAAATAAAACTCTTTCCCGATCGAAGCCGAGCGTTTCAGCTACTATATCATATATATATATATATATATATATATAGGTGTGTGTGTATGTATATATGTGTGTGTATATATATATATATATATATATATATATAATCATATATATATGATACTTGGTAAGCTTTGAAATGTGGACTTGGAGGAGAATGCTGAAGATAAAATGGACAGATAGGATGAAAAACGATGCTACGAAGAGTAGGAAAGAAGCGAATGATTATACAGACTATCAGAAAGAGGAAGGCAAACTGGGTTGGACATTACCTGAGGAGAGAGAATATGATTAAAGATGTGTTAGAAGGAAATCTTGACGGAAAAGGGGAACTGAGGAGAGAGAATATGATTAAAGATGTGTTAGAAGGAAATCTTGACGGAAAAGGGGAAATAGGTAGGAAAAGGTTGCAGCTGATAGACGATTTGAAAGGGAAAGAGAGTTATCAAGATATGAAGAAGACAGCGGAAAATAGGAATATATTGGAGAACCAGGTTTAAACAAGAATAATCACGGGCCTGTCTACGGACAGACTACCTATGATGATGACTAATGTCCAACCCAAACTACAAGAGATAGAGAGCTGAAATTTTCAGCACTTGTAGAGATCATAGAGAAACCTCCAGAATAAATGGAAACTCTCATCTATTTGATAAGAGTTCGACACCAGAAATTCCAAAATTTTCCTTTTTCCCATAATTGAAGCATTGCCCCATTTTTTAAAACTAATTTCGGGCACTTGCCCATAAGTTAGGAAAAAGAAATTTTGAGTATAGCTAGAGGGCCACAATATTTATTAGAAATTAATATTTACTTTTGCATACAGTATCCTGGGTTCCACTCCAGATGCCTCGGAATATCTCTCATAAATTAACACGGGAAAAAGTTATTCCATTGTGTAGACAATCTAAGAGGAATAGGGTACTGAAATTTTGCACAAATATAGGATATTGTGACAACCAACAAAAAAAACAAAAATTTCAAAATTTTCACTTTTTAGGGTTGGTTTTTACCCCATTTGTACATTAAAGTTTAATAATTTTTATCTCGGAAACTATAAGTAGTAAGAATGAGCGTTTGCAAACATTTTGTAGCAAATTTTATCCTCCATATGGATACATTTTTTAATCCATACCTTACAAATCATATAAGGGCAAGGGAATAAAATTTCCGATTACTATAACGTATTTTAACGATTATAACATATTAAAATTTTTATCTCGAAAACTATTAATCGTAGGTACAGTGTTTTGCCTTTATTGTAGCAAATGTTATCCTCTAACCGAATGAAAAGGTGAGATGAAATGCTTGTAGAATGCAAGCACCAACTACTTGTATATAATAAGTAAGAAGCGTCAATATATAAGAGATGGTGAGCAAATTAGAATTTGTTTATTTAGGGTTGACATAGTAATTTAAGAAATAAATTTCCGTGTTTGGCGCTATTTTGAGGGGAAGATATATTGCACTTCCTCCAAATAAAACTAATGAATTTTAATTTAATGGGACAATATTTTATGTGGACTAAAATATATTATATATATAAAATATATAATAAAATATATAACTCACATTATAGTATGTTCCAGAGAGTCAAAATAATTTTGGCCAGCTACAGTTGTCTAGGGTAATGTTTAACAAACAAATATTCCTTAGATTTGTATCTAAGTAGTATATCACGCTGAGAGAGATAGCTACATTTTTTATGGGAGAATGAGATTTTTATTTTATTAACTCTGTTGGTCATGTACAGACAGAGCAAGTCAAAAATTCATAAAGACAATAAAACTAAAGTGAGAGACAAAATAAACACAACATAGAACACTTAAATAATATTTACACACATACAAAGAAAAATCTTATAAGTAGTATGAAATGTAAAAACAAAAATGTAAAAATAATACAAAGTTATTCAATTATTATTAATTAATTAATTATTATTATTATTCAAAAGAAAACATGCTAATTTAAGGGTTCAAAAAATTCCTTCCTGTATACTATACAAGTTTTTGCTAAGAAGGAAACACTTCAAATATTTCTTGAACAAAGAAACAGTTGTTGCAGATTTAACACTGCATGGCAGCTTATTATAAACAACCGAGGCAGCGTTATGAGTGCCTCTCTGGCAAGTAGCCAACTGATAGTTTTTAATGTGGATGTCACCTTTACAATGTGTGTTGTAAGCATAAAATTCCTGGTTTGATTGGAACAGGGCAGGGTTCTGCTTAACAAGCATAGCACAGTTTAAAAAGTTCATTGATGGAAATGTAAGTATTCCTAAGGAAGAAAACAGTGGTTTTCCATGAGTTCGATAGGAAATCCCACACACAGCTTTAATCGCCTGTTTTTGCAGTGAAAAAGCCTTGTTGGCATAACTGGCATGACCCCAAAAAATTATGCCATAGAAAAGATAGGAATAAATTTTGGCAAAATATAGCAATTTCAATGTATCAATACTAACAATGTGAACAAGTCTATGCAACATAAAGATCCCAATTGATATTTTTTTAAGAATAGCATCAATATGGACATTCCAGTTAAGGTCTTCACTAATAGCCAAACCAAGAAATTTAATTGACAGTGACCTCTCTATGTTGGTTGCGTTCATTCTAATTAGAGGACTGGAAGACTGTGATGACTTTTTAGTGTGAAAATGGAGATATACAGTTTTCTTAAAATTTATTGCTCGATTGTTTGTTGATTGATTGATTGATTTGGTCTATATTTGGGGTGAGCTTGAGACTAGGAAGTCCCATCTTCCACCTAACCCCTCATCATGAAAATATAGTAATACATAAAACATTAGCAATGTAAATACAGGTAACAAAAAATACAAGTATTTGAAAAGAAAAGATGTGATTTTGTGGGAAAAAATATGGACTGCTGAATAATGGAATCCATGTAAAAAAAAACCCACTGCAGGAAAACACCCACACCAGAAGGGGGGTGTGAAAAACCTGCAAAACCTACTGAGATTCACTAAAGAATCACATAAATCAGATTTAGAACAAGTTATAAGAATATTAAAATCATAAAGAGATTAAGAAAAATAAATTGGCAGAACACAAATAGATCATTGATAAAATAAACATATAAAAATATCAAAATGGACAGATATTAACATTGGTGTGCCTGAACAAAACGGAGAGAAGAAAAAAATACAAATAAATCAGTACAATACAAAAATTTACAATAAATATTATTTTGTCAAAATCAAGATATTAAAATAAAAAAAATACATAAATAAAATTGAAGCATTAAGCTTGTTTAACTGTCCCTTTGCAAGGATAAGAGAGATTGATAGCAGTGTCACTTGAATGAGGAGAGCGAGTGTGAATTTTTTATTGTTTGGGGAAGGTTGTTCCATAGTCTGCAAGCAGTTACAATGAAGGACTTGTTGAAAATTCCTGTTCTGTGATGAGGAATAAGGAGTTTAAGGCTCCCTCTGGTATTACGGTTATGTACAGTGTCTATGCTTCTAAATTCAGCGGCAAGATAATGCAGATTGTTGGAATTAAGAAATTGGTATAGCAAGGAAAGCAAATGTAGGCATCTACGAGACTCCCAAGTTTAGCCAGTTTAGTTTGACGAGTGACTTAGAGATGTGGTCTGATTTCTTCAGATTAAATATATATCTGATGCATGCATTGTGTTCTCTGAATTTTTAACGAAAGCTCTTGAGATAAATCTTGGTACGCTATATCAACATAGTCAAAATGCGGAATAATTAATGAAGTTACCAGATGCTTTATTAGAGAAACCGGAGTACTGCTACTTAACTTCTTGAGTGAGTGAAGAGATGAGTTTACTGTTTTACGCACATTTATAACATGTGGGGCCCAAGAGAGGGTTTCATCTATAATCAAACCAAGATTCTTTACCACTTTACAATAAGGTATAGTTGAATTTATTATGTTGATCGGGATTATTTGGGATTGATTAATAACTGCTAATATCTTGGGGCAACCAATTAAGATGGCCCATGATTTTTCTGGATTGATACTAATCAAGTTTTTATTACTCCAGAGCTGTAGCGTTTCTAAGTCCTTATTGATATTTTTTAGGGTTTTGGCGAGATCATTTGCGGTAGAACGTGAGTATATTTGCAACTCATCTGGATAAAGGTAACAATTGCAGTATTTAAGGGACAAGGAAAAGTCATTTATGTATAAAGAAAATAGTAGGGAACCCAAATTGAACCCTGTGGGACACCTTTCCTGTTGATAAGCCAATCAGATGAAGCATTAATAGAAATCACTTGTTGGGAATGATCACTTAAATAAGAAGAGATCCAATTTATGGCCGAACGCGAGAAGTACATTGCGAGCAGTTTAGAGAGCAGAACATCTTTGTCTATGGAGTTGAAAGCTTTACTTAAGCTCAGTAGCACTAGGATCGTAACTTCCCTTTTATCCATAGCGCGGCAAATGTCATCGGTGATTTTTACAAGAGTAGTGGTGGTGCTGTGAGATTTACGAAAGCCAGATTGGAAGGGATCTAACAATTGATTTTCGTTAAGAAAAAGCGTGATGTGTTCGTGCGCTAATTTTTCTAAGGCTTTTGATAAGATAGGTAAAAAGGTTATTGGGCGAAAATTGTTGATTTCGGTCGATTTCAATTTCTTTCGTAATGGCCTTATGAAAGCGCGTTTCCACTGCAATGGAAATTTTTCGTGAGATAGGGAGCAATTAAATATATTAGTTATTATTGGTAGAATAATAATTATCAATTTTTTGAAAAAGATAGTGGGAATGCCATCGGATCTTTAGATGTGATTTTACTAAATGCATGGAGCACTTGAAATTGAGTGACAGGGATGAAATTAAACGGGTTAAAATCCTTGCTTGATTTTTCCGTTGCGACAGTAATCGAAATAATAGTTTCCCTTTATATTTTATCATCAATTACATTCGGGGGTGTAGAAAATTTAGAATTCAATGCGTCTAAGCATATGTATGGAGGCATTTTAAAATCATTTTGTTTGCCAATACCATTCGACCTAGGTTTTTTACAAATAATCGAGGGTGAATCTTTCGGACTAGCTATTGATGAATAAATCTAATTTTTACATTTCTGATTAGCCGTTTCTTTTTTTCTAAATATCATAATCATTAGTTCTTTTGAACAAACGTGAAAAACCGAATCGCGATGCGCCATAATTCATTTAATATTGTAATTAAGCCAGGGCACGCGAGGTTTGGAAATGCGAATGGTTTTTTCAGGTGCGAAGTGGTCAAGCAATAGCATTAATAAAGTGTTTATTGCTTCAACTTTTTTATTAATATCCTCTATAAATGAGGAGAATGTGAGGGAGAAGGAGAATAGGAGGGAGGGAGAGGGAAAATAGGAGGGGAGGGAGAGGGAAAATAGGAGGGAGGGAGAGGGAGAATAGGAGGCAGGGAGAGGGAGAATAGGAGGGAGGGAGAGGGAAAATAGTAGGGAGGGAGATGGAGTATAGGAGGGAGGGAGAGGGAGAATGGGAGGGAGGGAGATAAAGAATAGGAGGGAGGGAGAGGGAGAATAGGAGGCAGGGAGAGGGAGAATAGGAGGGAAAATAGGAGGGAGGGAGAGGGAGAATAGGAGGGAGGGAAACAGGAGGGAGGGAGAGGGAGAATAGTAGGGAGGGAGATGGAGTATAGGAGGGAGGGAGAGGGATAATAGGAGGGAGGGAGATGGAGAATAGGAGGTAGGGAAAGGGAGAATAGGAGGGAGGGATTTGGAGAATAGGAGGGAGGAAGATGGAGAATAGGAGGGAGAGAGAGGGAGATTAGGAGGGAGGGAGAGGGAGAATAGGAGGGAGAGAGAGGG